>CALYMY010000259.1:0-51275 GCA_944548615.1 Micropterix aruncella
ATATTATACAATTTTATCTTATGTTTTGAACTCTTGTAAATATCATATAGCCTTAAGTATAAACTTCTCGACCAGAAATTACGATTTATATCTTATTTCATGGGAACGAGCAAATGAAGTATTTTATTTATTATTTTCATTTAATAGCTGGCTGATAGCGAGCCCAGCAATCTTATATCGTCCTTTAAAAGAGTGGATATATTCGAATTTCAAATCGAATTTTCGAAATGTCATTCCGCATTTAAGAGACGATTGATTGTGATTTTTTTCATTGTTTTTGCTTAAATTTGTCTTTAATAAAGACATTTTATTTTGGTTTGCAAAAGGATACGCTTTGTTTTTGAGATGTGGATGAAGGGTGATCGTTCGCTAGCGATAAAGGGATCCCATTAAACCTACAGTGTACCGTCGAAAGTGGTACTCATCCAAAAATACATCTCGTTTAAACAATAAGCATTTCCCAGTCCAGTCCGGAAAACCTTCCAGCTATGTAAGTGGCTTTTATTATTTTTATTTTTTCATCAAAGTGTCATCCTTTAAACGAATTCTTTAAAAAAAGATTTTACAAAAAACCAATCAAATATTAACAATATTATACAATTTTATCTTATGTTTTGAACTCTTGTAAATATCATATAGCCTTAAGTATAAACTTCTCGACCAGAAATTACGATTTATATCTTATTTCATGGGAACGAGCAAATGAAGTATTTTATTTTTATTTTTATTTTCATTTAATAGCTGGCTGATAGCGAGCCCAGCAATCTTATATCGTCCTTTAAAAGAGTGGATATATTCGAATTTCAAATCGAATTTTCGAAATGTCATTCCGCATTTAAGAGACGATTGATTGTGATTTTTTTCATTGTTTTTGCTTAAATTTGTCTTTAATAAAGACATTTTATTTTGGTTTGCAAAAGGATACGCTTTGTTTTTGAGATGTGGATGAAGGGTGATCGTTCGCTAGCGATAAAGGGATCCCATTAAACCTACAGTGTACCGTCGAAAGTGGTACTCATCCAAAAATACATCTCGTTTAAACAATAAGCATTTCCCAGTCCAGTCCGGGAAAACCTTCCAGCTATGTAAGTGGCTTTTATTATTTTTATTTTTTCATCAAAGTGTCATCCTTTAAACGAATTCTTTAAAATATATATATATATATATATATATATATATATATATATATATATATATATATATATATATATATATATATATATATATATATATATATATATATATATATATATATATATATATATATATATATATATATATATATATATATATATATATATATATATATATATATATATATATATATATATATATATATATGATATATATATATATATATATATATATATATATATATATATATATATATATATATAATCCTCTTGCAACAAAAAATGCCTCCAATTGAGACGAAAATAAGCGAAAAAATCAAAAATTAAACAAATTGATCACTTTGTTTAATTTTTGATTTTTTCGCTTATTTTCGTCTCAATTGGAGGCATTTTTTGTTGCAAAAGGATTAGCTTGATTTTTGAGATATATGGATGAATAGTGATCGTTAGTCGACTGCAAAAGGACCTTTATATATATATATATATATATATATATATATATATATATATATATATATATATATATATATATATATATATATATATATATATATATATATATATATATATATATATATATATATATATATATATATATATATATATATATATATATATATATATATATATATATATATATATATATATATATATATATATATATATATATATATATATATATATATATATATATATATATATATATATATATATATATATATATATATATATATATATATATATATATTGAAATATTTGATAGTTTTGTGTATATATTCTTTTTAGAATTGATCAATAAGATGATTATAAAGTAAATAATTATAAAAGCCACTTACATCGTGACGAAGGATTCCCTTGATCGGATTCGGGAATGCTTTAGGTGTTAACGAGAATGATGAATGCCTCTCACTTGCGGAAAGAGGAGTAGGTTTAAGTTGGGCCCATTTTTCAACTAGTAAACGCTCACCCTTCATCCAATTATCTCAAAAATTAAGCTACAATCCTTATTTATACGTAAACTCACTCAATTTCCTATTATTTCAGGGGAAATAACAAGACAAGACGAGCTACTTGACAGATGGAAGAATTTAAAATTTCGAATTTCGTTTTTTTATTTTCTAAAGGTGCGATATAAAGAAGCTGCGATCAATATTCAGCTGAAAACTTAAAACTAAAAGCGTGACATGCCCTCATATCAATGAAAGGAAGCAGTCAGCTCTTTCCTATTAGTTGGAAAGATTACCTTTAACCTAAATGGATTATTTACAATGAACGAAACATAAAATATGTAAAATTCAATATTTTGAAATATTTGATAGTTTTGTGTATATATTCTTTTTAGAATTGATCATTAAGATGATTATAAAGTAAATAATTATAAAAGCCACTTACATCGTGACGAAGGATTCCCTTGATCGGATTTCGGGAATGCTTTAGGTGTTAACGAGAATGATGAATGCCTCTCACTTGCGGAAAGAGGAGTAGGTTTAAGTTGGGCCCATTTTTCAACTAGTAAACGCTCACCCTTCATCCAATTATCTCAAAAATTAAGCTACAATCCTTCTTTATACGTAAACTCACTCAATTTCCTATTATTTCAGGGGAAATAACAAGACAAGACGAGCTACTTGACAGATGGAAGAATTTAAAATTTCGAATTTCGTTTTTTTATTTTCTAAAGGTGCGATATAAAGAAGCTGCGATCAATATTCAGCTGAAACCTTAAAACTAAAAGCGTGACATGCCCTCATATCAATGAAAGGAAGCAGTCAGCTCTTTCCTATTAGTTGGAAAGATTACCTTTAACCTAAATGGATTATTTACAATGAACGAAACATAAAATATGTAAAAATTCAATATTTTGAAATATTTGATAGTTTTGTGTATATATTCTTTTTAGAATTGATCAATAAGATGATTATAAAGTAAATAATTATAAAAGCCACTTACATCGTGACGAAGGATTCCCTTGATCGGATTCGGGAATGCTTTAGGTGTTAACGAGAATGATGAATGCCTCTCACTTGCGGAAAGAGGAGTAGGTTTAAGTTTCATGAAAAGTTACTTATCTGGGGTCCTGGTGGACCAGAAACATTTTACCGATAGTTAATGTCCTCTTTAAATACTTAGGGCAGCAGCACCTGGTTCCGATAACTTATGATGTTCTTAGTTATTGCAGCCGAATTATTGTATGCCCTTGGATGTAATAAGTATAGGAGGATGGTTTCTGTAACAGAAATGGATGTTAGTAACTTATTTTAGAAGAAATTATATGACTGAGAATATTTCGACACTAGTCGCATTCATCTCTATGACATTTCTGATAGAACAATTTTTTCAAAATTTAAATTTTAAAAAAACTGAACATAGAGAAATGGGTTAATAATATTTTGCAATATCGTTATAAATACACTATAACCGACATTGAAAAACATTATTAATAATGATTTTTAAATGAAAAATATTAATAAGCTTTTAATGAATATGTCTGAACAAATATAATTACTGTATTAATTTTGCCTATTCAGACCGGGACCCTTGCAAGCGCCTAAAATATTTATAAAAGCCAACTCCCAAGATTTAACGTCTCTTTCTTTAGCGTTATCGCCAAGGCACTTAATAATTTTTACTTTAAAACAATTATCAAAAGTTAAATTGTGTGCCTTAGCATGCAATGCTATTGGAAGTTGACTTTCATTGCCTACGCTGGCCCTGTGATTATTTAACCTAATGCTAAGAGGTGTAGTTGTTTCCCCAATATAAAATGCATTGCAGGTCTGGCAAAGTAATTGATATACAATATTTTTTGAAATGCAACTACTATTAAAAGGAACTCTGTAACTGTTGGGAGTGTTTGGACTAGTAAAATAAATGCTTCGATCTAATAAAGGACATGTTTTACAACGTGATCGACCACAAGGCTGTAGCCCCAAATTTTTGTTATTACTAAGATAATTTCGATTATTTTTATTAAGTATTGATTTTAAATTAGGAGGTTTTCGAAATGATAAAATTGGTGGTATATCTAATAAACCTTTGGTTGATGGGTCGTTAGCTATAATAGGGAATAAATCTGCTAAAATAGGTCGCAGTTTCTCAGTGCCAGGAAAATAAGTAGTACTCAGAAAGATTTTATTTTGATTGAAATTTAACACCAATTTAGGTTTAGGTGAAAATTTTGTTTCGGAATTTATTATATTTTTATCTAACAAAGAGGCAGGATAATTTCTTTTCATTAGTGATTTTTTAAGATTAGAAAGGTACTTATCTAAATTTTCTTTATTATTAATTAAACGGTGTCCGCGAATGGACATTGAATATGGAATTGACTTTTTGGTATGAAACGGATGACAGCTATCGAAATGTAGGTATTGCTCTTTGTTTGTAGGTTTTATATGAATTGCAGTTTTAATGGTGCCTTCGGATAGAGTTAGATCAACGTCTAAGAATGTAATTTGATTTTCTGATATAGTGTATGTAAAATCTAAGGGTCCGAAATTATTTAAATCTGTAAGGAAGTCAGTGAGTGTGTCATGTCCATGTGGCCAAAACAGTATAATATCATCAATAAACCTATACTACATTAGTGGTTGTAAATTTTGAGTAAGAAGAAATTTATTTTCTAATAACCCCATGAAAAGATTCGCATAAGAAGGTGCCATTCTTGTTCCCATTGCTGTACCTTTAATTTGGAGATAAAATTCATCCTCAAAAGAAAAAGCATTCTTAGTGAGGACGAATTCAGCCAACTTACAAAGAAAATTTGTAGAAGGAATTTGGGGGCTGGGCCTTTGATTAAGGTAATGGGAAATCGCTTCTAAGCCTAAATCATGGGGAATATTAGTATAAAGAGAGACAGCGTCAATTGTAACAAGTAATAAGTTGTCAGTCTTAGGAATTGTGGTATTTTTTAGAATCTCGATGAAATGGTAACTATCTTTAATGTGTGACTTGAGATTTTTTACAAATGGCTGTAGAAAGTAATCGACAAAAGCTGAAATTCTTTCTGTGGGTGAGTTAAAACTAGCTACTATCGGTCTTCCTGGATTATTAGGTTTATGAATTTTTGGCAATAAGTAAAAATTTGGTGTTCTGATAGGGTTAGGAATTAAAGTGTTAACATCTTCATCTGATAATTTTTCAATGGTTTTTTGTTGTTCAATATATTTTTTTATTGTATTAGCAAAATTTTGATTCGGATCACTATATAACATTTTTATAGGAAGTTTCGTCTCTGAGTTGCCTCAAACCTTCAGCTACATAGTCTGTTTTATTAAGGATGACTGTAGTTGAACCTTTATCAGCTGGCAAAATGATGATATTGGTATCTTTGCTTAGATTGTTAAGATCTGAAAGTTCATCAGATGTTAAGTTAGGTGTAGGTTTGAGGCTGTTTAAAAATGTTGGTTGTGTAACTTTGTTCATTAAAACTGTAATAAATATTTCTACAGGATGATTTTTTGGAAGAGAGGGTGGCTCTTTATTAGAATATTGTCGAAATTTTGCCAGTGCGTCATGTAATTTACTATTATTACCATTTTTGTCCCTTGAATGCCAAAACTCACGCCATCTCAAATTACGACAAAATTTTGCTATATCATTTCCAAAACTGAAATGGTCAACTTTGGGAGTTGGTGTGAAATTTAGCCCTTTAGATAAAACTGAATATTCATTATGGTTTATAATTTTTGAGGACAAGTTTTTTACGACAAGTCTATCGCTATTTATAGGAACCTGTGCAGCATTAGAATTTGTAACTGATGATATCAAATTTTCAATAATTGGGATTTCTAAAGGAACTTGTGTAGGTTCGGGATGCATATCTGCATGATAACAATTGTTTATAAAATGACTATTACCTGAGAATTTGTTTTGTGATGAATATAAGGGAATGTTTTCGTTATTGTTATAATTTGAAACAGGATTTGAATTATATCTTGTATAATTTTGTTGTGTAGAGTTGTTGATTTTGTGAAAAATTTGTAAATTATGAAACTTATTTTCGTGTTTTAGCCTAATATTGTTTAAATCAATTACAGAACTGCTAACTATTTCACTAGCATATATATATAATGCATTGGAGAATACATTTCTATCAAATCAACATAATATATAAGAGAGCTTAAATGTTTATCTACCAAAACTTTGTATTCATTGTGTAAAACAAATGTAATCTCCATTGCATAATTAAACCTTAAAGTGTGGAAATTATATTGGATTTCTGGACTTATAGCTGAGAAAGGAAATTTAGGTATTAACCCTTTGGGACATATATGATTATTTAGACATTTTGACAGATATTCTACATGTCCTGTAAATTGTGATGCTTTACGAGAATGATAATTAACCTGATTTAACCAATAATTATATTCGTTCATAGTGATACATGTGATAGCAAAATAAGTAAGTAAAAAGTGTAAAATTGTTTATATTTTGATATTTTAAGGGTGTAATTTTTTTAAAAATTATTTTCAATAATATATAAAATTAGATTCATGAAAAGTTACTTATCTGGGGTCCTGGTGGACCAGAAACATTTTACCGATAGTTAATGTCCTCTTTAAATACTTAGGGCAGCAGCACCTGGTTCCGCAGTTGATAACTTATGATGTTCTTAGTTATTGCAGCCGAATTATTGTATGCCCTTGGATGTAATAAGTATAGGAGGATGGTTTCTGTAACAGAAATGGATGTTAGTAACTTATTTTAGAAGAAATTATATGACTGAGAATATTTCGACACTAGTCGTATTCATCTCTATGACATTTCTGATAGAACAATTTTTTCAAAATTTAAATTTTAAAAAAACTGAACATAGAGAAATGGGTTAATAATATTTTGGAATATCGTTATAAATACACTATAACCGACATTGAAAAACATTATTAATAATGATTTTTAAATGAAAAATATTAATAAGCTTTTAATGAATATGTCTGAACAAATATAATTACTGTATTAATTTTGCCTATTCAGACCGGGACCCTTGCAAGCGCCTAAAATATTTATAAAAGCCAACTCCCAAGATTTAACGTCTCTTTCTTTAGCGTTATCGCCAAGGCACTTAATAATTTTTACTTTAAAACAATTATCAAAAGTTAAATTGTGTGCCTTAGCATGCAATGCTATTGGAAGTTGACTTTCATTGCCTACACTGGCCCTGTGATTATTTAACCTAATGCTAAGAGGTGTAGTTGTTTCCCCAATATAAAATGCATTGCAGGTCTGGCAAAGTAATTGATATACAATATTTTTTGAAATGCAACTACTATTAAAAGGAACTCTGTAACTGTTGGGAGTGTTTGGACTAGTAAAATAAATGCTTCGATCTAATAAAGGACATGTTTTACAACGTGATCGACCACAAGGCTGTAGCCCCAAATTTTTGTTATTACTAAGATAATTTCGATTATTTTTATTAAGTATTGATTTTAAATTAGGAGGTTTTCGAAATGATAAAATTGGTGGTATATCTAATAAACCTTTGGTTGATGGGTCGTTAGCTATAATAGGGAATAAATCTGCTAAAATAGGTCGCAGTTTCTCAGTGCCAGGAAAATAAGTAGTACTCAGAAAGATTTTATTTTGATTGAAATTTGACACCAATTTAGGTTTAGGTGAAAATTTTGTTTCGGAATTTATTATATTTTTATCTAACAAAGAGGCAGGATAATTTCTTTCTATTAGTGATTTTTTAAGATTAGAAAGGTACTTATCTAAATTTTCTTTATTATTAATTAAACGGTGTCCGCGAATGGACATTGAATATGGAATTGACTTTTTGGTATGAAACGGATGACAGCTATCGAAATGTAGGTATTGCTCTTTGTTTGTAGGTTTTATATGAATTGCAGTTTTAATGGTGCCTTCGGATAGAGTTAGATCAACGTCTAAGAATGTAATTTGATTTTCTGATATAGTGTATGTAAAATCTAAGGGTCCGAAAGTATTTAAATCTGTAAGAAAGTCAGTGAGTGTGTCATGTCCATGTGGCCAAAACAGTATAATATCATCAATAAACCTATACCACATTAGTGGTTGTAAATTTTGAGTAAGAAGAAATTTATTTTCTAATAACCCCATGAAAAGATTCGCATAAGAAGGTGCCATTCTTGTTCCCATTGCTGTACCTTTAATTTGGAGATAAAATTCATCCTCAAAAGAAAAAGCATTCTTAGTGAGGACGAATTCAATATATATATATATATATATATATATATATATATATATATATATATATATATATATATATATATATATATATATATATATATATATATATATATATATATATATATATATATATATATATATATATATATATATATATATATATATATATATATATATATATATATATATAATATATATAATTTCTTTTTTCAAGAATTCGTTTAAAGGATGACACTTTGATGAAAAAATAAAAATAATAAAAGCCACTTAGCTGGAAGGTTTTCCCGGACTGGGTTGGGAAATGCTTATTTTAAATGAGATGTATGCCTGGATGAGCACCACTTACGACAGTGCAATGTAGGTTTAATGGGATCCCTTTATCGCTAGCGAACGATCGCCCTTCATCCACATCTCAAAAACAAAGCGTATCCTTTTGCAAACCAAAATAAAATGTCTTTATTAAAGACAAATTAAAGCAAAAACAATGAAAAAAATCACAATGAATCGTCTCTTAAATGCGGAATGATATACCGAAAATTCGATTTGAAATTTGAATATATCCACTCTTTAAAAGGACGATATACCATTGCTGGGCTCGCTATCAGCCAGCCATTAAATGAAAATAAAAATAAAATACTTCATTTGCTCGTTGCCATGAAATAAGATATAAATCGTAATTTCTGGTCGAGAAGTTTATACTTAAGGCTATATGATATTTACAAGAGTTCAAAACTTAACAATTTTTTTATTTTTTTGAAATCATTAACAGAATCTTCTTAAATTCTAAATTCCCGGAACTTTTTAGACAGAAGGTATATATATTTATAAAATTATCCAATACAATACAGTTGATTTTGCGAATCAGATAAGATTACATTTGTGTGGATTTTATCACCCCACTAGATTGTATATCTGTTCTGGGGTGATAGTATTTAAGACTTCACTTTAATCATAGTGACTTCAATTTCTTTTTTTTTTTCTCATTTTTTTATATACAGTATTTCATTTTTTTTCTTTATGGCGTGTTACATTTAAGTAAAGACACTTGATTAAAATTACATTTGTAATATTTTTGATGTAAACCCTAAACATTTTAAAAACAAAAATGTAGTTTTATAAAATTTTACATTCTGTCGTTTGCTACGTTGTTCGCGCGAGGCATTCAATTATACATTTAAAAAATAACAAACGAAATAATTATGTTACGTAATATCTGTCTGTACAATTCGGAATAAAAAAATGCGTTAGATAAATATGGGTGAGTTTTGGAATATAAGCAATACCTAATAATAATAAAAAAATAATAATCGTATTTAATTTCCTTAACTGATTTGTACAATTTAATGATAATATTATTAAATACCACAAAATTACAAGCTATATTAATACCAACATTCACGGGTTAATTAAATATTAAGTGAAATCAACCGATATAAAGCGATGCGATAATCGCTTAGCAACTCCAATGTATCTCAAGAGGTAGGTACATTGGATTGTTTAAATGTATGAGATCTGTAGAAATGCTATTGGACAAATAAGAATTACACCTGTCATAGGCTTTTCAAGAGTCTTCATTAAAATATGTTCGAAAATACATAATATGTTTCTTAATTACATACTTTTCAATGGCAGATTTATCAATGGCAGTCGCGCACACTGATTTTAAGTTCTTTGTAGCTATTAATTGTACAATTTGGGTCGCCAAGATGATAAAATTTGTTTCTAACCTTTCACTCGTTTAATTAAATTCCCGGTTTTGTATTTGTGAGGAACCACCCCTCATACGACTCCAAATTATTCGATGTGAGGTGGCGGTGCCAACTTACGAGTTATCTCCGTATTTAAAGGCGGTTTCGATGAAGCAGAATATATTTATTGATTGAATCGATTGAATATTGCCAGTTATAACGCTTGCCGAATTAACGAGTGCCCGGATTACTTTATCTAGTCGCGAGTGTTGCGCGACGGCGGTTATGTAGGAAAGTGGATGAGGATTGTATGTGTGCTCCCAGTATATTGTACTGGGCACGGCTCGAATCTGTGGGATTACAGACTGATGCTTCGAGACTCAGGGAAAATGAGGAAAGGAAACCAAGGAGCCGAATCCGTTGAGCGACCTCGTAGAGGGGTACCGGATATGCCGTCGCATCCTTGGGGGAAGGTGATCAATCGGGGACTGATAATTTGGTTGCTTTTTGGCCGGTTTATATAGGCCGTGCAATGATGCAATTTGAAATATTCTGAGTAAAAGTATTGTTTCATCGTGCTGATTCATAGCTGCACGAGTCAAATTAATAGCTGAATTGTGTCAGTGGATTTCACTGGAAATCGATGCATTTATTGATCGTATGTAGTGGACTTAAGGTCCGTTACATGTTACTCAGTCGTGCGAGGGGCAGTGGAATAATATATTGAAAGTATCACAGTTCAAATTGACTACCCTTATATATTCCGAGAGTTTCAATTTCTACCTAATTGGCGCACGTTTCAAAATTGTGCATTGATTGGTACTCTGGTTATAGAAAAACCTTTTGTGTTATAAATGTTGCATGTTTTCTGATAGCTGTTATATGTTTTAATGTTTTATCGTTAGAAAATTTTAATATCGTCAGAACTACGTTAGTATAGAAGATTCGGCCTTGAACTAGAAATCGGATATGTAGAAGAAAGTGGAAATTGCATTACAACCTCACATACATACACTATGGCCAGGACTCCGGCGCTACCGGCTTTAAACAGCATAAAATCGGCAGGCAGTGAGCGGCGCGTGCGGGGAGCGGGTGTCGCTCGCTCGCCCGGTGAACCCCGCAAATCACACTCCGATCTGCTGACTCCTAAATAATATACATACTAACCGATAAGTGAAGCTAAATAAAGCTTACAAAAATGGCGTCAATTTGGGGTAATTTTGATTTCGCTTTCAATAGGCATTATTCATTGAGCATGCCATTCAAAGGCGTAACCGCTAGTGGCAGCAGTGTTTTCGCAGGTTACCAAAATATTCCATCGTATATAGTAAAAACCTTTAATTTGGTGTAATTTTGTTTCAATGCGGTTTTTCCTGTAATTAAATGTATTTTTTCCTGTTGACTGGTTATTTATCTACATTGATACTGTATTGACTTTTTAAACCAAGATGAAAGCATTTTTTTTACACATGATAATGTAGGTATGGTTGCCTGCTTAAAACTCAATCTTAATATTGGTTTCCTGCATTAGAATCACACACTTTCGGCGCGCGGTAGTGCGAAGCAGGATGGAGGACAAACCATGCGCACTGTGAATTAAAATATCAGATGAACCAAGAAATCTTAGATTTTTGGCCTAGACATATAGAGTTGTCAACTACAACGGGCGAACCCGTCACCTCAGGAAGTTTTAACGATTAGTCGTTCTCTCTTCCGTGGAGAGAACGCAGAAGATTTGGACAAAACAATCCACCGCCAAGCTCCGCCACATGCCCGCAAGAGGCCAACGCCTTAACCGTGAGATAGCCAGGAATGTTACCCAGCGGGCTTACACTCTCGCCCTTGGTTCCAATTGCGACCAGATTACTCCGGTCTCTCGATTGCTTACGAGTGCTAGGTCGCTTGCGCGGTCTTCTCCCTTACGAAGCGGTGAAACGGTGTATACCGAATCTATCGCGGACCACGGCATGCTTTGCCCGGCTGTTCGCCCAGGATCGGGTAGCCGATGGTCGTTTCAAGAGCAGTCGCCGTAAGGTCCGCAACCACCCCCGCTCTATAGGAAACAGTACTGCTTCCAGACTCCCCCGACTGTTAGTCAGAGTGCGCAATCGATTGGCTTATGCCGCACGGTGCGCAGACCGTCCAGGAGAGCCAGAAGGTTGAATCCCAGGGGAAACTGACCATAGGGCCAGAGCTCGCACTTCATGCGTGGAGGCCGTCGAATAGGTGTTGACCCGTGAGTGTGACCAACCCTGAACAGGATGGGTCTTCGTGGCCAACTCAGCAAGGGTCCATTAACCCCCCCATTATGTCCTAGCTAGACAATACTATATCACATTTCTATATACTTATTTTATGTATAAACACTGCGTACATAAAGACGTTCCTTTATACAGGATTTCCCCCTTCGGCATACATACTTTATTAATTTTACCCGCGTGACCGCAATATTTTACTAAACAATGTTATATTTTAGGTAAATAAATGAAGGTTGAGGGCTCAAACGACGAGAGTGGGCAGAGAGGCTGGGCGGCTAGGCGCGGTGAGATACGGGCGCGGGTCGTCGCTTGGGTGTCAGCGCCGTCGACCTGAGCTTTTGGGTCCTTCGTATAAGGCTGTCAAATCGCAGACGCGTTATTTCCATAAGCCTGAATATCATGAATAAATACATCCCAATAGAACGGTTTTAAGGCGACGAATTTGTTCTCAAATTAAATTTCATCCTCATTAGCATGTCAGGCCGCCACACCACCATTTAATGTTTCGCCTTTTTCTTGTTTTTATTAGGGATAACCGGAATTATAAATGAATTTGCCTGGCGTTCTTCAGTACCTAGATGTAATCCTAAGGTAAGGTAAATGGTAGGTGAAGATAGGCGCGATTCGGCCGGCTGACTGAGTGTAAGACAATTTGTCGCGGGGCGTGACGAGAATTGCCGGAGGCCGCTCTCTGCGAATTACATTCATTATTCATAGACGGGCACACCTTTTCTCTTCTTCCTTTACTTGACTTCCTCCTCCAATCCGACTGCATAGCACTTCTCGCTAGAAACAGACCATATTCGTTTTATGACTAATGTATGCGTGACACACCTCATAAAATGTTACAATTTCCGAGAGCTTCTGATACGTACGAAAAGGTGTCAATAACGTTGGAAAGTGATTTGTCAGAACTTTTGACTTACAAAAATATATCCTAAGTAATATGTAAATCTCCAGGTTACAGAATATGATTTTCACATTAAAACGTATAAAGAAGCAACATATAAAATTAAAAAAAACGTTTGTGTCACCCCAAGACTTTCCCGGAAAGTAGCCAAGAACTGATTAAATCTGAATATTAATTTCCTAAATAAAATCGATGAGCGCCCACTCTCGGCCGGTGGTCGAACCCCGTTAGGTTTGAGCGCAACCACCGTGGACGGAGTGGTTCGTATTTCTGCTAAGGGCGGGTTTGTGCCAAGCGCCAACAAATGCCGTAAATATTTGATTAAAATGTATAGCGCAATTTAAATATTATTTGTGTCGCTTGCATATGAGATATACCAACCAAAATTTCACTGTGTGGTTTCGGCTCCACGACGCACCCGGATACCTAAGTCTTTAAGTCCAATCTTTCGAGATATGATAGTAGAAATATATAGTCGAAATATGGCTAGTGCGCCCCATGGAGAACCGATTTCCACCACGCCATTTTCAACTCTTGCCATGACCAAATGATGTCTGCATGCCAAATTTCAGCTCAATCTGATGAAGCGTTAGGGCGCTATCGTGGAGGAATACACACTTATAGATATACAGACAGACACACACGCAGATTTTAAACTGAAAATGGTCTTAATCGTCTCAGAGGGGCTCAAATAGATATTTCTGTATCCATATAAAAGAAAAAAAAAATACACGCTCACAATTCTTTTCCTCCTTGTTCGTTAGTGAGCCGGAAAAGTAATAGTAAATTTATATAATCTCTGATTTATAATTTTCAATAAAAAAATCTAAAACACCCCAATAATATTAAAATATAAAAGAGAAAATTTATTTACTTGAAAAATTATATTTTTCGTATTAAAAATCTTAATTTAAAATTATTTGATTTAATTGATCCTAAGGAAAAAGTTCTGGAATAAAAAAATATTATTATGGTGTAAATATTGGTTTCCTGCAATTAATTTTTTACAAAATAAAACACGCGAGATCAAAAATTAAATTACTCTTGTTTTTTTGAAAATATTTCTCCCAGGAAAAAACACATTTTCCATCAGCCAGGCTTTCAGTTTTGCATTTTATATTCGGTGAAATATTGATGATAGGGTTCCAGGTATTTTTAAGGTAATTTTAATTATGAACGACAAAATTAATAGATAGTGGGCTCGATTGCGTTTCTTCGTGAATTAAAATCGGAAATTAGTCCGTGTGAACGAGACGGGGCAATACACTAGAGCGGAGTGTGAGATGACCGGTTGTCACTTTTTCGCATTAAAACTGCCCGCCAAGGTCAAATATTACACCGCACGAAATATGCTCGAATTTATTCGGACGAGTATAAAAGCGGCAGGTAGTATTATCGACGATCGTTCGTTTCATATTCCGCTCTAACGTATTGCTCTGTCTCGTTCGCTTGGACTAATTTTAGTTTTAGTTCACTAAGAAACGCAATCGGGCCCAGTATATGTATACCATTTAATTAGGGGTTAAGTGAAAAAAAGTAAATGAATACCCACAATGATATAGTGTAATGACAAATATTCATTTAATGAGAAGTAGTTTTTCGATAAGCCGTTTTTTTTAGTCCTGTGGTATCCTTTTCCGTTTAACTTTTTTTTTTTCAGGTAGGTGGTTAAGGATTTTTACTGATTTATTTACTATTTCTTATTTCGCTAATGTTAAATTTGACTTGGGTGCTTGGAGCTAATGTGCATTACTTGTATTTTTAACCGTGTTTCAAATTTTTTACCTCCTGCGCCATGTGCCATGCTGTGATCGAAGCAATTTCGACCAATACAATGATAAACCAGCAGGTTTTATCATTGTATTGCATTTCTGTTAAAGAAAGTCATTTCGACGCACTATTTCCGATCACTAAAGTAAGATTTTGACCAATCCTAAACTTTATACTAGTATAAACACTTTAAATCCTTCAAATACACTTTAAGATTAAGTGCGTGCGTATCATTTTATTGGTATTTATTTGCTTCTTTACTTGAAGCATTTCCAACAATGAAGAAATGTGTTAAAATTCATCTGAGCATGACTTTGGTCAAAAACAAGAGGGATAATGATGTAAAAAGAATAACAAGTGTAAATTGTATAAAATCGAAGACTATCGCGGTTGTTTGACATTATAAATAGGATAGAAAACGAATTTACCGAGTGAAATTTGTAGCACCCGACGTTTCGGTGACGTTGCAGCCGCCGTTGTCCAGGGTAGACTGAAGAGCTGTCAATCCGTTGTTTTGCGGGTAGGCCGCGTACCGCTTCCGCCACTGCGTAGGTTATAACGGTGGTGGGAGGCCGGGCTTGGAGCGCGGGAATTTTGAAAATCCGTCTTGCACACAACACTCACTGTATCCTGTTTTGCGTCTTTGCGTTCGGCGTTCGGCGGCGGGAACATTTTAAGAAGAGGGTTCCACGTAGAAGAGGGTTTGTAACCGTCGTCTATGTTAAAGTTCGGGGTTCTTCTTATTTCAATGGCTTCCCGGATCATGCGAGGAAAGTCGAATTGTTCTTTGGATAGCACAATGAGATTTTGAAACTGCATCCTTTACAGGCCTCAAAAATCGAGCTATATTTTGGGTCGGTTTGAAGATCGTTTTTATATCGAATCTGTTTAGCATCATACTTATTTGATCTGTCACGCCCATGACGTATGGTAAGAATGCTCTTGATCTGCTCGGTTCGTCTGTATTAGATCGTTTGCGTGTCTCGTGATATTTTCCGTATCCATTTTTCCTAAGGACATCATTGACATGTTCCATCTCCTTCGGAAAATGCTCAGCGTCGCATAGATCGCGTGCTCGATTCACGAGCGACGTTTGCACTGAACGTAGATGGTAGGGATGATGGTGTGAGCTTGCATGTAAATATCTGTCCGTATGTGTGGGCTTCCGATATACCGTACATATGTCCGAGAGTATTGTCACTTCTCCTCGTCACTTTGACATCCAAAAATGGTAGGGAGCCGTCCTTCTCTACTGCATAGGTGAATCTGATTTTTGGGTGTATGGAGTTTAGATGATCCAGGAATTCATTCACCGTTTGAATGTTTCCTTTTAGGATACAGAAGGTATCATCCACGTAGCGAAGCCAGAGACTGGGTTTAATTTTGGAGGTTTTTATGGCTAATTCCTCAAAATTTTCCATATAAGTATAAGTCGCTAACTATCGGCGATACAGGGCATCCCATTGCTACTCCGTTGATTTGTTTGTAATAATCGCCACTCCATAGAAAGTAGCAGGATGTCAGGCAATGTTCAAGCATGTCGGTGTAGCGAATAGGAGGTCCTCAGACCTTAGTTTATCTCTCACCACTGTAAAACACTCCGAAATGGCCAAAATCGTGAATAGAGATTCGACGTCAAAGCTCACCATTATTTCGTCTTCGGCCAGTTTTAAGCTTCTAATAATGCTTACGAAATGTCGCGAGTCTTTCACGTAAGACGTCGTTTTGCCCGTAAGCGGTTGGAGGACACCAGCTAAGTGTTTTGACAGAGGATATGTGGGGCTGTCGATTTGGCTTGCAATCGTTCTCAATGGTGCATTATCCTTATGGATTTTAGGCAAGCCATATAATTTCGCTGGCTGTACGTTACGTGGTTTAGTGAGATAAGCTATTTCTGGGAGGAAAGTGACAGATTTATCAATTGAAACTCTTGTTTGCCTGGTAATTCTGCTCGTGGGATCGTAATTCACCTTCTCGTAAGTGTTGGCGTCTTCTAAGAGCGTCCCAATTTTTCGCTCGTAGTCCACAGTATCAAGTATCACAGTTGCGTTGCCTTTATCGGCCCGCAACACAACTACGTCCTTATTATCCCGCAGAGATTTTAAGCTTTTTCTCTGGGCGGCTGTGGTGTTCGACTGTGGGAGCTTGGCCTTGCGTACAAAGACAGCCACATCCTGTCGCAGTAAGGCGGCCTCTGGCGCAGGGATCTTGTTTCGAGAGATGACTTCTTCAACGCCACCGATAATACTTTCCACAGGCAAACGGTTCGGTGTCGGTACATAATTTAATCCCCTGCTAAGAATTTCTGTCGTCGGCTGGTCAATGTAAATTTTCGAAAGGTTAATAACAGTACTTACAGCGTATTTCAGTACCTCCTTGCGGAAATGCCCTGTGTTTGCCAGGCGCAGAAACTTGGCATTATGCGACTCCTCACATAGCACCGTGGTACGTTCCGATTGGCTGAAGGAAACTCTGTCGCACTTATGAAAATCCTCGCCACTTAATACGCTGCTTATTTCTAGATGAAGAAATAATAGTTCTTTTTGCACATTGTCGAGTTTGTACCGATTGTTTTGAATTAACTTTCGAAGCAATTTGACACTGGTGACACGGAGAATGTCTGCAGAACCTGGGATATCTACGTTCATCCATCTACGTTCAGTGCAAACGTCGCTCGTGAATCGAGCACGCGATCTATGCGACGCTGAACATTTTCCGAAGGAGATGGAACAAGTCAATGATGTCCTTAGGAAAAATGGATACGGAAAATATCACGAGACACGCACACGATCTAATACAGACGAAACTCAGAAACCGAGCAGATCAAGAGCATTCTTACCATACGTCAAGGGCGTGACAGATCGAATAAGTAAGATGCTAAACAGATTCGATATAAAAACGATCTTTAAACCGACCCAAAATATAGCTCGATTTTTGAGGCCTGTAAAGGATGCAGTTTCAAAATCTCATTGTGCTATCCAAAGAACAATTCTACTTTCCTCGCATGATCTGGGAAGCAATTGAAATAAGAAGAACCCCGAACTTTAACAGAGACGACGGTGACAAACTCTCTTCTACGTGGAACCCTCTTCTTAAAATGTTCCCGCCGCCGAACGCCGAACGCAAAGACGTAAAACAGGATACAGTGAGTGTTGTGTGCAAGACGGATTTTCAAAATTCCCGTGCTCCAAGCCCGGCCCCCCACCACCGTTATAACCTACGTAGTGGCGGAAGCGGTATGCGGCCTACCCGCAAAACAACGGATTGACAGCTCTTCAGTCTACCCTGGATAACGGCGGCTGCAACGTCACCGAAGCGTCGGGTGCTACAAATTTCACGCGGTAAATTCGTTTTCTATCCTATTTATAAGTGTAAATTGGTTTGTAAATATAACACATGTATAATACTAATTAATAGAATCGCGCGCTTGTATAATCTGAATAAACAAATAAATGCTCGATAAAACTCTATATTTTTTAAAATTAATGATAATTGCTCGTGTAAAATGGTAATTATTTCAGATAGGAAGTGTCTTTTTGGAGATGAAACGGTGCTTAGTTATTCATACGGAGAGGTCTCCGAGAAGAGCGGCGATTATAAGCACTTAAATGTGCTCGAATCAGCGAATGAGATGAGTTAAAAAACGAATGCAGAGTGGTGTTTCCTCCGGACTGAGCCGTGGAGGTACAAACGTTGGCCGAGTCATAAAGCAGTAGCGAGACGAGCGAGAGGCTGCTTTAAAGCTCGCATATTAGCTAATGTTATTATCCCCGGGGCGTACATTGAGGGATTAGAGGCGGCCTAAGGTCGGATGAGTGGTCTCGGTGCGCCTCAGGTGAACTTTTGGCTTACGAAGCGGCGCTGGCCTCCGCTGTTCGTATTGTTTGAGAAGTAACCTCACCTCCAGCCGGAAAACTTCTCTCGCTTTAACCTTACATGTATATTTTTACACTGCCTTGCGACCGGCTTATTTATAAGAATTACGGTATACTATAAACACCCTTTAGGGAGTAGAATACATTTGATATCGACATTATATCAAGAATCCAATGTCAATTTAATGAAGAATCAACTAAACTAGGCTTTATTATTAAATTAGAGATCTTACATTTTGCAAGCGTTTAAAAGTTTTTCAAAGACATCAGATTTTATATTAGGTATCTCTGACGGTTAATTTGATTATGTATAATCTACGGCAATCGACTGAGTAATCAACTTTTCTCACCAATCGCAAGAATAATTCCTAATAACTTTGAGAAATATATTTTTCGTATTAATCAAAATTAAATATAATTGCCCAAACAGTGGAAAACAAAGAAGAATAAATATATTTATCGCTTTTTTTCAGCTTGTCGCACGGAAGTGAAGCGTTGCGTTAAAGTAGCGTTTGACGATTTTGTGCGTCAATCTGAAAGAGACATGCTATGTTATTATAAAAATTCCAATATAAATATAAAAGTATGTCCAAGCCACTAAAAAAAGTTCTTCCCATCCGGACACTATGACATTTAACGGCGAAACTTTCAAAGGAGACATAGAAATTTCTAAAGCTTTCGCAGAGTATTTTAAAACGGTTTACAGCAGTACTGAGCCCCTGCTCAATGTAGATGCGCTCATTTGTGATACCGACAGTAATGGACCTGTCTTCGACATCCCACAGGTGACTTCGAATAAGATAAATCGCGCATTTTCTAAAATGAGTTTCAAAAAATCACTGGGTCCTGACAACATTCTACCTTTCCTGGTTAAACACTGCGTGATGGCCCTACAAGGACCCTTATCACATATTTATTGCTTTCCGCTCAAATGGCAAATCAAATCAAATCGCATTTATTGTCTTCATAAACTTTTACATAGTTGTTTAGACACTTTATATAGCCGCTTAATGTTAAATAACTTTAAAATGTATACAAAATATTTCATTAGAGACTCATCACATAATTGAGTTATATTAGATATTTATAACTACAGTTAGTCATGAAATTATAATTTTAAAAATAAATGGTCCTATAAATAAGAAATATAATTGATTATGGGAGACAATTAGAAATAATAGTAATAATGTAATAATCAATAAAATGGTACAAATGTCAAGTTAAATAAATAAAATCGAGAAGGAAATTGTCAGTCACTAATTATAATTCGTAATATTATATAATTCTCTCGCAATAAGGTAGCCTTTTAATTTCGATTTAAATTGGGCTATTTTTCCGTTTCTACATAATATTTTAATATTCTCAGGAAGTTTATTGTAACACGCCATTCCAACGTAATTTGGATCCCTTTTGAATAATTCCAGAGATGGGCGGGGTAATGCTAAATTGTGCCTACATCTAGTGAAATGCGAGTGAATATCTTTTTTGGGTCTTCATCTTTCCTATGTTTTTTTAATATTAACTTTATGCATTCAAATATGTATAGTGATGGTAGCGTTAGAATACGGAGATTTTTGAAGTGACCACGACATGACAATATTCTTATGGCTCGTTTTTGGAGAGAGAAAATATGTTGCCTTAAAACTACTGTACACTGTAACCAGAAGGGAATCCCGTAACGAAGAATTGACTCGAAATAGGCAAAGTACATTATTTTGGTGTGTTTAACGCTGATCAGTTTTCGTAATTGCCTTAGTAAGAAACAAGCGCTGGAACCCTGTCAGATTACTCGTATTACATCCGTTCATAAAAGTGGTCCTAAGAACGTAATCGAGAACTACCGTCCCGTCAGCGTTATGTGTACATTTGCAAAATTATTCGAGTCTATTCTACACGAACGTATTTACTCATTCGCAGACACCTGGCTGTCGGAAAACCAGCATGGATTTAGAAAGATAATGTTTATTGTCATGACAGAGTATGACAATACCGCCCTAAATCGGGGCCTCCAAGTAGATGTTATATACTTGGACATGGCCAAGGCATTTCACAGGGTTAACAGAGACATCCTCTTACAGAAGCTTGTTGACTTCGTTTTCTCTGTACATCTTGTCAAATTCTTCGCAAGCTACTTCAAAAACAGGAGTCAGTTAGTCAGTTTTAGTTCCTCCGAGTCAGCCCTCTTTAAAGTTCATTCGGGAGTGCCGCAAGATGCGTATCTCTCTACGATTTTGTTCCTCATTTTCACTAATGATTTGCCTAAATTTGTAAAATATAGTCACTGCTCACGATTTGCTGATGATGTGAAAATTTTTCATCAAATGACAGATGCTCGAGAAGCGGAAAAATTGCAGCAAGATACAGATGCACTTTCAAGATGGGGTTCTGTCAATGACATGGAATTCAACACTAACAAGTGCTCTGTTTTAAATATCACTAAGAAGAAAACACCTTGCTTTTTCCCATACACAATAAACAAGCCAATTTTAAAAAGGTCAACCGAGGTGAGGGACCTGAGAATTACATTTGATACGCAGTTGAATTTCCGTTCACATTACAAATATTTGCAATCGTGCTAGCAAAGGTCGGTTTTGTTATTCGCATATGCAAACAGTTTAATAATATTTATGTAATTTTTCTACTATATAAATATTTAGTCCGTAGAATACTTGAATATAACTCGGTCATCTGGTGTACAAGTGCAAACAAATACATTCAGATGGTAGAGCGTATTCAAAGAAAAATTTTAAGATATATTTTTTACAGAAAATACAATATTTATCGATACTTATTTCCGTCCAATTTTGTGCTAGGAAAGGTAGCATACAACAGTCTTGAAACGCGTCGATATATTTCTCCAATTATATTTGCATATAAATTAATTCAAGGAACTATTTATTTGCCAGATATACTATGTAAGTTTGAATTCACAGCGAGGAGATCGCATCTATTGTTTAATGTGCCGTACTATTATACAATTATTTTTATAGACAGGCCAGTGGGGAGGGTTATATCTTTTCTTAACTCCTTACCCACAGAAATAGACATCTTTTGTATATCCCTTTGGCAGCTAAAAAGGCAACTCCCTACCATCTCATGTTTATCATAATCTCTCTTTTATTTAGTTTTATATTTTTATGTATTTTTCTTGTTCAATATAAGCATTAATTTCGTTGTGTAAGTCATTTATTATGGACTTACACTCTAGATTTAATATTCAAGGGCGAATTGGATTCGTCTGTAATGCTCTTGAATAATATTTATTTGACTAATAAATAAATAAATAAATTATAAGCGGCCAGGTTGACATCAAAATTAACAGCGAATATAACGAACCCATAATGTTTATTATAATCTTCAAATGGGGTGAGAACTTACACACGCTCACCTGTAAAATTGATAAAAATGAGAAAAATAATTTAAATTATTTTCCCCAAATTAACTGGTTATATACATAATTACCAGCGATTATGTAGGTATGTTCACGAAATTAATCACAATAACCGTAACATGTAGGTACCTAATTTGACACAAAAATCAACTGAGGGGCAATGATACTTGTACTTATATACATATATGGTTTTACATACTGCTACCACATAACTTCGGCACAATAAAATATCTTTTAAAATATTTTAACACATTTTTTTGTAATAGTAACAAGCTCACATATATATTTTTAAGGCAAATTATATTGTAAACGAAAAATTAATTAAAAGACAGCTTTATTTTTTTATATGCCTTTGTTACTAAGAAAGGAAATGAAAATGAAATTGCTTTCCTCTGTAAGAAACTCCAAACCCAAAGTTATAGATAGTTTCAATTTTTTTCATTGTGCAGAATAATCTTCCGTAAAAGAATACTAATATAGAAAAACTTTCCTATTTGAAAGTTAGTGAAAAAATCTAGGTTCATGTTCCTTAATAGTAAAGGTTCCATTTGCCGAAGCTCTTCGAAAATAGTATGCAATACCGCATATAATATATACCTACCTACATATAATTTGGTTAATAATTGCATTAAAATTGTCTACCATTTTATATTAAACTACCTCACCCGTGCCCACTTCGTTGGGCGGCAAAACTTTTTACTTGTGATGAAATTATGAGTGTGGTTCGGCTAGTACTGAGAGCTATGATTTATTTTCTGACTGCCAAAAGAAGGGTTATATTTTTACTGCATATGTATGTATGTATTTGCATGCCAATTTGACTATATTACCGTTATTTGTGAGTGTCTTCTTGTAGGTGTCTTATCTCTTTAACCATTTATGCAGTAAAAGGGAAATGTTATGCAGTAAAAGGGAAAAGTCTTTTGTTTTAAACACTTGAGACGATAAATTTACTTATTTTGATAAGAATTCATAATTGTTGATAATATGACCAATAAACATGACCTAACGATTTAAATTATTAAAAAAAATATAAAATACTACTTTTTGTGACTTAAATATAAAAGTTAGACATATGCTGTCGCTGACTTTTTTGTAGGCATTATCAAGCTCTACAACTTTTCTCTATAACTTAATCATATATCTCTCATCGTTACGGCTGCGTTACTTAGAAACATTTTCTTTCGACCGCTTATTCTCCGACTTACTTTGCAAATCCGACTACCACGAAAAAGTCTTTTTATTTTTCGGATTAATATAATAGCCTATGACACTCACGAGTAACGTGGCTTTCTATTGGTAAAAGAATTTTCAAAATTGGTTCAGTAGATCCAAAGATTACTTCCTACGACCTCACAAACTTTACCTCCTTATAATATTAGTATAGGTGATGTGCCATATTTGATACCTGAAAGGATTATTCTCACTGTTTGTGGGTAATCCTTTGGAGGTAATGTGCTGTGTGCATATGGTAGCAAAGTGAGCAAATATGTGTCGAATAAGTGTGTTTGCATGTAATCCTGTAGGAAGTAGAGGAGTGGCTCGCTTTTCATCAGCCGCGCCAGTCGCCATTTCGATCCAAATGTAATTTCAATTCACCTCTTTCTAGGACGCTGTTAAATCGCCTGCATAGCATGCATACCTAGTGTATGTAGATTCTCGTTTATTTTATTGTCATATTATAACATAATTTATATAAAAACTATCGTTTATGAAATGCACTCTACGCCCGCCTCCACGCTGCTCTCGTAGCACTGGGCCGTTATAATCTTTTGTGAAACTATAATTACAAGAATATTTCACACGGCCTGATATGGCTTTTTTATAACTTGAATGGCCGCAATGTACATATTATCTGTGGTGGTGGTGGTGGTGTGAGGGTGGTGTGAGGGTGGTGAACGGTTTCGTGCAGCTTGGGCCACAAGGTTATCTCGCGGATAAGACGTTGGCCTCTTACGGGCATATGGCGGAGCTTAACGGTGGACTGTTTTGTCCAAGTCTTCTGCGCTCACTTCACGGGAGATAGAACGAACAATCGTTAAAACTTCCTGAGGTGACGGGTTCGCCCGTTGTAGTTGACAACTCTATTTTGTACATATCTGTTATTATATCACTCTGTATAATTTAATAAAATTAAAAAAATATATGAAAAACTTACCTAATGTTATCAAAGTTATCAATTTTGCTTTAATTTGCCTACGATTAAAATGCTTCCCCTGGAACAAGTTCATACTTAGTTGGGCGGCATGGGGCTATTTTCACATATAAGCCTGACGTAACTTGCTGTGAGTTTATACGTTTTATGTTAAATTATATTCTTTGTTTAAGTGTAGATATTAACTATGATTTGTGTAAAACTTGTTGCAAAATATGTACATTAATATATTCCATTTCCACTTATAAATACTCCATAAATCAAACCCTAACCGATTTTATAAACTAACGATTTGTTTTAGCTATTTTTATCGATTATTATTATTATTATTATACTTTATATACTCTATAACAAAAATATTTTATTTTATTTTATTTTTGTTAAATATTTTTACCAAAAATAAAATAAAATAAAATAATTACTATCATATACGATCACACTCCACACCAATACGCCCAACACACTCCCACAAACACACACACACACACACTTTTTTAAACGTTTTTTTAAACGTAATTTATGTAATTTTATTGAAATCGGTAACCGGTTTTATTTGTTGTAAATCTGTACACTTTATTTTTTAATGTCATTGCTCTGTAATACTGTGTGATTTCATAATAAATAATTGAATTGAGTTGAATTTAATATACAAATAAATAAATAAAATCTATCTAGTCAAAACAGATCATTAAATCAATACACACCCTATTGTATCAAAATCATCTAATACGTAAAATATACAGAAACTCACTTACCTAAATTGTAACAGCAATAGTAGCAATTTATCTGAATTATAGGAGTATTCGTATAATACCTCAATTACACACACCTCAATTATGCAGCAATGTCGAAAGAGTAGGTACTGCTGAGTAGTCGATGAACCATGATGATAAAAAAACTGAAAAGATATGCTGTCGAAAACGAAGAATTTTCTAGCATATATAAGTAAGTTTTCGGATTTGATTCCAACCTTAGAGAAGATTATATAATAATACGCAACAACTAAGCTTAAAAAACAATATCAACTGAACGCTATAACTTCTTTATCGAGAACTTCTTTCGGAAGTTATTACATACATAGATTACTCGTGCATACGAACATCGTAGATACTTACTTCTTAGCGTGCGATTATACACGCATTTACTAATTGCGTGTATAAGCTTTCTTGCGTCTTATTGAATAGTTGCTCACTACAAAGGGGGGTAGGAATATATTATGAGCTATTTGTTGCTGCTTTGTTTTCTCCTTTGGACTATAAAAACCTGTATCGAGATAACAAGGGGCGATAACCGATCTCACATCATACAATGTAAGAAGTTAGGTACAGCTATGATGTGCACGTTGGACTCTTCTGGAATACATAGTCGTGCAGGGGCAGCGAGAATCAAATACCATTGTCGAAGAAGGTTTAGTATAACAAGACGACCAGTGGGAATATTTTGAAGATAAACTCATCGAACGAGAAACTCAACTGAGTGCTTTTATCGTGGAAAATTATTAGAGGGATGGAACGCCGTATCTGCTGACTCGAATCAGTCCATCCTGCCGAAAAGTTTCCTGAATTTAAGAAAGAAATTCTCGCTGCAATGCAAATCTATCAGTTCACTTTTAAAATTGGCAGCTTAAATGACAGAGATCAATGTCATTTTTCCAAATTCTAGATCGGAAATCTCAAGAATAAGGGAACGTGGTAAAATTTCGGATATCGGTACGCCCTAACAATTATTCACTGTCGCAATCATACGGAAAAAATACTTTAAATTATGGTATACAGTAGAAGCGGTGTATTGTTCACTGCGACCAACGAAACATTTTTTCTCTAGCAGATCTTTGGAAGAGCTTTCATCGAACGGTTGAATAGAGCAATTCACAAATTGGTTCGTTTAATTCCATTATACACTATGTTCTTTAGGACCATAGTTCATATTGCAACAAATACAAATATACAAATTATTTATTGATTTCAAATTGTGAGTAGATTCAATTTATTTATTATTTATTATTTATTAGTTTCAAATAGTATTCAAGGGCATTACAGATGAATCCAATTCGCCCTTGAATATTAAAGCTGGAGTGTAAGTCTAAAAATAAATGACTACATAACTAAATTAATGCTAACATTGAACAAGAAAAAAACATAAAAATATAAAACTAAATAAAAGACAGATTATGATATACATGAGATAGCAGGGAGATGCCTTTTTAGCTGCCAAAGGGATGTACAAAAGATATCTATTTCAGTGGGTAAGGAATTAAGAAGAGCTATAACCCTTCCCAGTGGCTTGTCTACAAAAATATTTGTACGGTGGTACGGCACATTAAACAATAGATGCGATCTCCTCGCTGTGTAATTTACCGGTACGTACAATTCAAACTTACATAGTATCTCTGGCAAATAAATCGTTCCTTGAATAAGTTTATATGCAAATATAATTAGTGAAATATATCGACGAGTTTCAAGACTGTTGTATCCTACCATTCCTAGCACAAAATCTGACGGAAATAAGTATGGATAAATATTGTATTTTCTGTAATAAATATATCTTAAAAAATTTCTTTGAATACGCTCTACCATCTGAATGTATTTGTTTCCACTTGTACACCAGATGACCGAGTTATATTCAAGTATGCTACGGACTAAACAATTATATAGTAGAAACATTACATGAATATTATTAAACTGTTTGCATATGCGAATAACAAAACCGACCATTTTGCTAGCACGATTGCAAATATTTGTAATGTGTGCACGGAAGTTCAACTGTGTATCAAATGTAATTCCCAGGTCCCTCACCTCGGTTGACCTTTTTAAAATTGACCCGTTTATAGTGTATGGGAAAAAGCAAGGTGTTTTCTTCTTAGTGATGGTTAAAACAGAGCACTTGTTAGTGTTGAATTCCATGTCATTGACAGAGCCCCAACTTGAGAGTGCATCTATATCTTGCTGTAATATTTCCGCTTCTCGAGCATCTGTTATTAGATGAAAAATTTTCACGTCATCAGCGAATAGTGAGCAGTGACTATATTTTACAAATTTAGGTAAATCATTAATGAAAATGAGGAACAAAATCGTAGAGAGATTCGCACCTTGCGGCACCCCCGAATGAACCTTAAAGAGGGCTGACTCGGAGGAACCAAAGCTGACTAATTGTCTCCTGTTTTTGAAATAGCTTGCGAAGAACTTCACAAGATGTTTAGAGAAACCGAAGTCAAAAAGGTTCTGTAAGAGGATGTCTCTGTTAACCCTGTCAAATGCCTTGGCCATGTCCAAGTATATAACATCTACTTGGAGGCCACGGTCCAGGGCGGTAGTGGCATACTCTGTCAATGACAATAAATTGGTGCATGTTGACCTTTTCTTTCTGAATCCATGCTGGCTTTCCGACAACCAGGTGTCTGCGAATGAGTAAATACGTTCGTGTAAAATAGACTCGAATAATTTTGCAAATGTACACACAACGATGACGGGCCGGTAGTTCTCGATTACGTTCTTAGGACCACTTTTATGAACGGGTGTAATACGAGTAACCTGCCATTTGAGCGGAAAGCAATGTGATTTTAGGCTCAACAATCAATATACAAAAGTCTCAACCTAACTAGGCTGCCGCCTGTTCCAAGGTAGACAATTTATTTTAGTTATCCTAAGAAATCTATAATATTATATTTATATAAATAAACAAACAGCAGCTGTGCTTGTGTCAACCGTCTGGAAATTCAGTCACTGAGATTTTCCTTGTCAGACAAATCAGGCTAAGGTTGCGATGGAAGTGCATGTCAATTTTTTTGCGAATATGTTTGCCATAGAGGTTTTACGCGTATAAAACCTCCCTGTACACGATTCAACTTGAAGCAATTGACTCGAAAGCTTTAAGGGAAGTTTATGTATCTTTAACAAATGTAAGAACTTTGCTTCCATATGCATAATATAATCCCATAGCTTCAGGAGAAAAACAGATACTATACTGGCAATAGCTATTATAATTTTGAAGATAAAAACCTGACCGATTGTTTATCAATACATCAATGAATGGTGAATCCATGCGGTCATAGAAAGGTACCTTAAAAGAAAATATATCCAAAGTTAGTAGCCAACAATGATCGAATAACTTATTGGGGAAATCTAAATTAAAATTGAGTGCAGATGGCAAGTATTTCCTTGCATTAATATAGCTGAGGAAATTTAAAAGCCTTGAAGATTACAAAAGCATATAAAATGTAAGAATATAAAAGCCTATTCCAAAGGGATGCACAATATTTTTAACGTTAGTACGTACAAGGAAAGCGAGTGACATCGTAAAAGTTAAAGTAAGTGACTTACTAAAAGTTGTGACGTCACTTGATAATTGACACGAGTAGTGATAAAATCCGCACAAATCTTATCTTTTTGTCTGATTTCAAAATTAATGTAAAAAATCATTAATTTCCTAAAATAATTTTTGTAATGGATATTTTGCTATATAAATACGTAAATAAAAAACATGACAGTATGATTTAAATCAAATGTTTCAGATTTAGAAATATGTAAGATCTGCCTAGGACTCGAGCCAGGGGCGGCGCGCTGCGCCCATTGGACTCCCTCGATCGCCAAATTCAATTTTTACGAGTCATTTTTTAAAAATTTAATTTAATTTAAGGCAATTCACAAAAAAGTACAAATTACAATATAGAAAGATAAAACGAAATATCGTGTAACTAAATCGTGTAACTACCTAATAGGTACATAGCAAGAAATTATTAATCATTTATATAGAGTCATTTAATACTTCCAAAAAACACATTACTACTTTAAAAACATTTTTTCTTTAACCCTTGGAGTAAATGGGTATTTTCATGGATGCATCTGTCTCTTTTGCAGGATTTTCGGCGACATCGATCTTAAAGTACTATAACTACGAAACTACTACACCAATCATAAAAAGAACAACTGCACAATGATTGCATTGAAATTTCGAATATAGAATATTGAAATATCATTTTGTAAAACAATTAGATAATTATGAATAAATATGAGAACGTCAAAGAAGTGAAAAAAACGCGGAACCAGATCTGGTCGTATCATACTCAACGGATAATTGTTTCAGAACCAGATTTGGTCGTATCATACTCAAGGGGTTAAATTATAAAAATGTAAATGGCTATGTGCATTTTTCATTTAATACACTGCCAATAGTGACATAAAAAATAAGAATACAGACGTGAAAAAATCAAAATCTCAATAAAAAGCCCTAATAATGACTTAAAATAAGAGTAGGTAAAAATAGCCATAATAATGAAAATAATCATAAAATAATCACAATGTCAGAAATGAATATAAATTTAATGTTAAAAATAAGAAATAGGTAAAATAGTCGAAGATATAATGTTTATTATCCTAATTATACATAGTCTTAAAAAGTAATCATAATGATAACAAAATAGTAACATAAATCATATAAGATCTTGTATAAATCATTTGGATCTTGCCTTCTCAAACTGCTCTCTCTCTATTGGCGAGGCATCGGAGTCGCTAGTTCCAGAAGACTGCCATCACAGATCGATCGAAATTGGTATATCCCTCAGACATCCCACTCCTCCTGAACTATGTAAAAGAAAGGTTTACAAATTTCACAAAGGAAACTACAAGTTAATTCAGGATGAATTATTGGCAATTAATTGGTATTCTATTTTGTTCTCAGGTGACATTGATTGCGCTGTTGACATTTTTTATAACATTCTTTTTGAACTAATCGATCGTCACATACCCACTAAGCTCGTACATGCGAGCAAATATCCGCAATGGTACTCCTCGGCGCTTATCAAGGTTGCATGGGAAAAAGAGAAGTATTTCCACAAATTCAAACACTTCAAGAATCCTCTCGATCAATCGTCCTACAAATTGTTACGTATCAGATTTTAAAAAATGCACAAATCCTGTTTTAATGACTACATATATCGCGTTGAAAATAGCATATCAAGTAATCCTAAAGTATTCTGGTCCTTCATTAAAGCGTTGAAAAACTCGTCTACTCTTCCGGAGAGGACCACCTATCACGGCGTGGTCTCAGACTCAAAGCAAGACATCGTAAACTCATTCTCCACCTATTTCAAATCTGTATTTGAAACACCGGTTGACTCAGATTTACCTGATGAAATCGGACCCGCTGATATCTCTTCTATTACTATCAACGCTGAGATTATTCACCAGATCATCAAACAACTGGACTTAAGGAAAGGTGCAGGTCCCGACAGAATCTCACCCATTTTTGTCAATCGTTGTGGCAAAAGCTTAGCATACCCTCTGAGCATCTTATTTAAAAGATCATTAGACGAAGGCATATTTCCGCATGAATGGAAGACGGCCCACATCACTCCGGTTTACAAATCCGGTCCTAAACATGACATTGAAAACTATCGGCCTATCTCCAAACTGTGCATCTTCAGTAAAATTCTAGAGAAATTGGTATATGCTCAGTTACATGCAGCAGTGAAAACATAATATATCAGCGACTCCCAACACGGCTTCCAATCAGGACGATCAACCACATCCAACCTGATTCTGTTCACTGAGACCTTGCTGACAAATTAATATGGATAAACGTTACCAGACAGACGCCATCTACACAGACTTTAGTAAGGCATTCGATAAAGTAAACCATCCTACTCTAATATCGAAATTATTAAAGATAGGTATACATGGCGACTTACTGAGGTGGTTGAAATCATATATCAGTAAAAGAAGTCAAATTGTAGTGGCAGCAGGCTTCAAGTCAAATAGAGAATTAGTAACCTCTGGTGTACCGCAAGGTAGTATTCTTGGGCCTTTATTATACACATTATATATAAATGATATCGACGAATGTTTTAAGCATTCTAAAATCCTTCTATTCGCGGACGATATGAAAGCCTTTATGCGTATTAGCTCGATACACGATTGTTTAAACTTCCAAGAAGACCTCAATCGCTTTTCTACCTATTGCAAACTGAACCACCTACAGCTCAACGTACACAAATGCCACTTGGTTCGATTTACCAGGAAAAGAGATATGATTAAACACCAATACCAACTCTTTAATATTGACATCCATTCTAAATCCGTAACTAAAGACCTAGGTGTTCTATTGGACGGACAAACTGCAGTTTATTGATCATATCGACACAATAACGAATAAAGCATTTGGAATGTTGGGTTTCATTCTAAGGACTTCTAAATCACTCTTTAATATACACACTATTAAAACGCTTTACTATGCCTACGTCCGCCCGCATCTTGAATACTGCTCGCAAGTGTGGAACCCCTCATATGCCATCCATAATAACAGAATCGAGCGCATCCAGACTAAATTCTTGAAATACTTAAACTATAGATTTTACTTCACACTTGATAATTCTTACGGCATCAACGTTCACCACTCGTACAACTTTACTTCTTTGGCTGATCGAAGGATGTACCATGATCTAGTCTTCCTACATAAAATCTTAAACAACAAATTAAACTGCATGGACTTGGTCCAACTAATACATTTCCGGACCCCATCAAGAACGACAAGACAGTCCTCATTGTTTCACATTAGCCGTTGCAATAACAACTACCGTAAGAACTCTTTCTTAAACCGTGTGTGTAGGGTTTACGATGATCGATACGCATCAATAGATATCTTCGCTGAATCGAACATTGGATTCAGAAATTTGTTAAAGAGGGCGATATTTAACACTTAATATTTAAAATTTAATAATTATTATTATTTAAAATTTATTACTTATTATCTACTGTTTGCACTTGTACTTATTCATACCAACGTACCTGTCTCAACTTCAAATATCGTAAGGGTAAATTTGTTAAATACGTGGACACCCATCAACATAATGTATTTTTTTTCCTATGTTCCTCCTTCCCTTCCTGGTCCCTCCCTTCCTCTCCTCTTTCTTTTCTCGTTTTTTTCTGTCTCTCATCATTTAGATAATCTTGATGTTAACATTTAGTGGAAAATTGTCTCTGGTGTAATTTTTATATCTATCTTGTTTGGCTACTTACTTTTATATACTGCTATTTTCCTGAATAAAAGAAAATAAAAATAAAAATAAAAAATAAATAAGAACATATTTAATCAGTTATAAAACTTAAAGCAGGCATTTTAAAAAAATAACGGCAGGATATTACTGTCATCGAGCAGTAACTTTTTTAAATCTTTTTAAGAGACTTTCTGAGTGGGTGTCTCTTTTAGATAAACCGGAAGGATGTTATACATTTTTGACCAAATGAATGAGTAATTTATTTGCCCAAAAGTTGTTCACAAAAATGGGACATTTATAAAATCTCCAGCTGTTCTCCTGGATGCGAATGTTAGTTTTGCCTTTGGTTGTAAGCTTTTCGTACGTATACGAATAAAAATATTTTAAGCATACTATAACCCGACTCTTAAAACATTGAACACCTTAAATAATACATTATTAAGAAATTGGTTTTCAAAACACTCTTTTTTGCAATATAAATGGGTTATAGAATGGTTTTAGCACAAACACCCCGCACTATAATACCATAATATATAACTGTTTCACAGAGAGTAAAGTACGTCATCTTGAACATTGATGACCTTGTATCTTATTCGAAATAATACATTGTTGTACTGTTGTCTCGAATATTGTTTCATTTCTAATTGTTGTGTACCTATCATTTCTAATTATGCAAGCGCTTCTTGCATTCTACAAATCTAGAGATGACCACGCCCGAACTCAAAACAATCTGAACACAAGAATGTCCGCGAGTATCAATTATATAATTCCGTCAGTCAGGACAACATTTGCCCAGAGACATATATTCTACATAGCCCCAAAATTATATAATTCCCTTAGTGAAGACATGAAAAATTATCCTAACATAAAAATATTTAAAGCAAACCTTAATAGATGGCTACTTAACAAGGGATATGTAAAATCTGATCAACTTCTTTGCAACGCACGACAATTTATTTAGTATCACTTATCTATTTTTCTTAATTAAATATTATTAAATTACAACTATAAATGTATATATTTATTACATAGCTATATTTTTTATAAAATTGGTATATTTATGTGTATATACAGGTGGTGGGTCCAAATAATTTATTTAAAAAAAAACACTTCATTTCTTAACCCCTCAAATGTGAGGCGTCCCTTAAGGGATGCCTTGGCAAAATGTATACAATATGTATATAAATTTATATAAATATAAATATAAATGTAAATGTGCGCCGCTTTATAGTAATCCGCTCTATAGTAATGCTATAGCTCTATAGTAAACCCCGCTCTATGTAAATGTAAATGTAAATGTAAATATAAATTTATATACATTTTGCCGTAGGCAACCCGAGCTAATCGCCATTCATTTGAGGGGTTAACCCCTCAAATGAATGGCGATTAGCTCAGGTTGCCTACGGCAAAATGTATATAAATTTATATTTACATTTACATTTACATTTACATAGAGCGGGGTTTACTATAGAGCTATAGCATTACTATAGAGCGGATTACTATAAAGCGGCGCACATTTACATTTATATTTATATTTATATAAATTTATATACATTTTGTATACATTTTGCCAAGGCATCCCTTAAGGGACGCCTCACATTTGAGGGGTTAAAATTGCATAAAAATATGCACATCTAGAGACTGGCCAAATTATCGCCTAGTTAGATGTGCTATTGGCAGTAAAGGTCATGTAAGATGTGTTAAACCTCCTATATTAATTATTAAATAATTTATATAATTATTATAAGATTACATGACCTATGAATGAACTGTATACCTAATCCTATGTATCTAAATAAATAAATAAATAAATAACCTATGGTAGTTCCTTCCGCGACAGATTTGTTATGTTGTAACCGCAACAACCTCATATACCAAGGTCCTGTAAGCACATTATAAGAGAGCCATGTGGCACCGTATCGAAGGCTTTAGCTAAATCGAGAAATACTGCTAAACATTATTCGCCTTTATCGACACTGCTAGAGATGGTATTGGCAAGTTTAACCATTGCATCAGATGTGCACAGGCCCTCAAGAAATCCAAACTGATTTTTGGATATTATTGCCTTTAAGTCCAAATTTTTTATCAGTCGATTTTTCACAATCTTCTCCATAATTTTTGACAGTGTTTAACGCCCAGAATACACGCAAAGAGAGAAATAAAAAGTTTATGTTTTCCTCTATTTACATAGTTTGGCCAGTACCCGCAGAGTACACTATTATTAGGTATAGGATAAGAAGAGGGGTTGACGAAGAGGAAAGAGTAGGTATCATCTGCGAAAGCAAATCGTTTATCGTGCGCCGGACGCGGCGTCTCATCGCCTCGCCCGCTTATCGCCCGCGCGCTTCAATTCTAGGGAAAATCGTCCCGCTCGTTAGTACCTACCTACTACATATATATATAAATATATATATATATATATATATATATATATATATATATATATATATATATATATATATATATATATATATATATATATATATATATATATATATATATATATATATATATATATATATATATATATATATATATATATATATATATATATATATATATATATATATATATATATATATATATATATATATATATATATATATATATATATAGTTTTGTGTATATATTCTTTTTAGAATTGATCAATAAGATGATTATAAAGTAAATAATTATAAAAGCCACTTACATCGTGACGAAGGATTCCCTTGATCGGATTCGGGAATGCTTTAGGTGTTAACGAGAATGATGAATGCCTCTCACTTGCGGAAAGAGGAGTAGGTTTAAGTTGGGCCCATTTTTCAACTAGTAAACGCTCACCCTTCATCCAATTATCTAAAAAATTAAGCTACAATCCTTCTTTATACGTAAACTCACTCAATTTCCTATTATTTCAGGGGAAATAACAAGACAAGACGAGCTACTTGACAGATGGAAGAATTTAAAATTTCGAATTTCGTTTTTTTATTTTCTAAAGGTGCGATATAAAGAAGCTGCGATCAATATTCAGCTGAAAACTTAAAACTAAAAGCGTGACATGCCCTCATATCAATGAAAGGAAGCAGTCAGCTCTTTCCTATTAGTTGGAAAGATTACCTTTAACCTAAATGGATTATTTACAATGAACGAAACATAAAATATGAAAAAATTCAATATTTTGAAATATTTGATAGTTTTGTGTATATATTCTTTTTAGAATTGATCAATAAGATGATTATAAAGTAAATAATTATAAAAGCCACTTACATCGTGACGAAGGATTCCCTTGATCGGATTCGGGAATGCTTTAGGTGTTAACGAGAATGATGAATGCCTCTCACTTGCGGAAAGAGGAGTAGGTTTAAGTTGGGCCCATTTTTCAACTAGTAAACGCTCACCCTTCATCCAATTATCTCAAAAATTAAGCTACAATCCTTCTTTATACGTAAACTCACTCAATTTCCTATTATTTCAGGGGAAATAACAAGACAAGACGAGCTACTTGACAGATGGAAGAATTTAAAATTTCGAATTTCGTTTTTTTATTTTCTAAAGGTGCGATATAAAGAAGCTGCGATCAATATTCAGCTGAAAACTTAAAACTAAAAGCGTGACATGCCCTCATATCAATGAAAGGAAGCAGTCAGCTCTTTCCTATTAGTTGGAAAGATTACCTTTAACCTAAATGGATTATTTACAATGAACGAAACATAAAATATGAAAAAATTCAATATTTTGAAATATTTGATAGTTTTGTGTATATATTCTTTTTAGAATTGATCAATAAGATGATTATAAAGTAAATAATTATAAAAGCCACTTACATCGTGACGAAGGATTCCCTTGATCGGATTCGGGAATGCTTTAGGTGTTAACGAGAATGATGAATGCCTCTCACTTGCGGAAAGAGGAGTAGGTTTAAGTTGGGCCCATTTTTCAACTAGTAAACGCTCACCCTTCATCCAATTATCTCAAAAATTAAGCTACAATCCTTCTTTATACGTAAACTCACTCAATTTCCTATTATTTCAGGGGAAATAACAAGACAAGACGAGCTACTTGACAGATGGAAGAATTTAAAATTTCGAATTTCGTTTTTTTATTTTCTAAAGGTGCGATATAAAGAAGCTGCGATCAATATTCAGCTGAAAACTTAAAACTAAAAGCGTGACATGCCCTCATATCAATGAAAGGAAGCAGTCAGCTCTTTCCTATTAGTTGGAAAGATTACATTTAACCTAAATGGATTATTTACAATGAACGAAACATAAAATATGAAAAAATTCAATATTTTGAAATATTTGATAGTTTTGTGTATATATTCTTTTTAGAATTGATCAATAAGATGATTATAAAGTAAATAATTATAAAAGCCACTTACATCGTGACGAAGGATTCCCTTGATCGGATTCGGGAATGCTTTAGGTGTTAACGAGAATGATGAATGCCTCTCACTTGCGGAAAGAGGAGTAGGTTTAAGTTGGGCCCATTTTTCAACTAGTAAACGCTCACCCTTCATCCAATTATCTAAAAAATTAAGCTACAATCCTTCTTTATACGTAAACTCACTCAATTTCCTATTATTTCAGGGGAAATAACAAGACAAGACGAGCTACTTGACAGATGGAAGAATTTAAAATTTCGAATTTCGTTTTTTTATTTTCTAAAGGTGCGATATAAAGAAGCTGCGATCAATATTCAGCTGAAAACTTAAAACTAAAAGCGTGACATGCCCTCATATCAATGAAAGGAAGTAGTCAGCTCTTTCCTATTAGTTGGAAAGATTACCTTTAACCTAAATGGATTATTTACAATGAACGAAACATAAAATATGAAAAAATTCAATATTTTGAAATATTTGATAGTTTTGTGTATATATTCTTTTTAGAATTGATCAATAAGATGATTATAAAGTAAATAATTATAAAAGCCACTTACATCGTGACGAAGGATTCCCTTGATCGGATTCGGGAATGCTTTAGGTGTTAACGAGAATGATGAATGCCTCTCACTTGCGGAAAGAGGAGTAGGTTTAAGTTGGGCCCATTTTTCAACTAGTAAACGCTCACCCTTCATCCAATTATCTCAAAAATTAAGCTACAATCCTTTTTTATACGTAAACTCACTCAATTTCCTATTATTTCAGGGGAAATAACAAGACAAGACGAGCTACTTGACAGATGGAAGAATTTAAAATTTCGAATTTCGTTTTTTTATTTTCTAAAGGTGCGATATAAAGAAGCTGCGATCAATATTCAGCTGAAAACTTAAAACTAAAAGCGTGACATGCCCTCATATCAATGAAAGGAAGCAGTCAGCTCTTTCCTATTAGTTGGAAAGATTACCTTTAACCTAAATGGATTATTTACAATGAACGAAACATAAAATATGAAAAAATTCAATATTTTGAAATATTTGATAGTTTTGTGTATATATTCTTTTTAGAATTGATCAATAAGATGATTATAAAGTAAATAATTATAAAAGCCACTTACATCGTGACGAAGGATTCCCTTGATCGGATTCGGGAATGCTTTAGGTGTTAACGAGAATGATGAATGCCTCTCACTTGCGGAAAGAGGAGTAGGTTTAAGTTGGGCCCATTTTTCAACTAGTAAACGCTCACCCTTCATCCAATTATCTCAAAAATTAAGCTACAATCCTTCTTTATACGTAAACTCACTCAATTTCCTATTATTTCAGGGGAAATAACAAGACAAGACGAGCTACTTGACAGATGGAAGAATTTAAAATTTCGAATTTCGTTTTTTTATTTTCTAAAGGTGCGATATAAAGAAGCTGCGATCAATATTCAGCTGAAAACTTAAAACTAAAAGCGTGACATGCCCTCATATCAATGAAAGGAAGCAGTCAGCTCTTTCCTATTAGTTGGAAAGATTACCTTTAACCCCTCAAATGTGAGGCGTCCCTTAAGGGATGCCTTGGCAAAATGTATACAAAATGTATATAAATTTATATAAATGTAAATATAAATGTAAATATGCGCCGCTTTATAGTAATCCGCTCTATAGTAATGCTATAGCTCTATAGTAAACCCCGCTCTATGTAAATGCAAATGTAAATGTAAATATAAATTTATATACATTTTGCCGTAGGCAACCCGAGCTAATCGCCATTCATTTGAGGGGTTAACCTAAATGGATTATTTACAATGAACGAAACATAAAATATGAAAAAATTCAATATTTTGAAATATTTGATAGTTTTGTGTATATATTCTTTTTAGAATTGATCAATAAGATGATTATAAAGTAAATAATTATAAAAGCCACTTACATCGTGACGAAGGATTCCCTTGATCGGATTCGGGAATGCTTTAGGTGTTAACGAGAATGATGAATGCCTCTCACTTGCGGAAAGAGGAGTAGGTTTAAGTTGGGCCCATTTTTCAACTAGTAAACGCTCACCCTTCATCCAATTATCTCAAAAATTAAGCTACAATCCTTCTTTATACGTAAACTCACTCAATTTCCTATTATTTCAGGGGAAATAACAAGACAAGACGAGCTACTTGACAGATGGAAGAATTTAAAATTTCGAATTTCGTTTTTTTATTTTCTAAAGGTGCGATATAAAGAAGCTGCGATCAATATATATATATATATATACATATATATATATATATATATATATATTGATATATATATATATATACATATATATATATATATACATATATATATATATATATATATATATATATACATATATATATATATATATATATGTATATATATATATATATATATATATATATATATATATATATATATATATATATATATATATATATATATATATAAGTAAGTATATCTCATTCAAACATAAGCATTTCCCAATACAAGCTGGGATTTCCTTCGCTACTTTTTAAGTAGCTTTTACTAATTTTATTTTAAATAAAAACATCATCCTATAAACGGATTTCTTTACAAACCTTATCAAATATAACAATATTATACTGTTTTTTACAATATTTCTTTAAATTTTTTTATTATTATACAATTTTATATAGGTTTACCCTATTTAGATAACATTATACAATCTTTATTATAAACTCCTCTGCCAGAAATTAAGATTGAAGTTTCTTCTTTCATTTCATTGAGCATATTATGGAGGTTTTTTATTTTTATTTCGATTTAATGGCTCGTTGATAACAAACTCAGCCAATTGTATCATATTTTAAATCTTGGTAGCATTCGAAATTTGAATTATTTCGTAATGTCACTTTCATTTGGAAAACGGCTTTGCCGAAGTGATCAATAGTTTAATTTTTTATTTTTTCGCTTAATTCGTCTCAATTGAAGGCATTTTGTGTTGCATAAGGATAAGCCCTATTTATGAGATATATGGATGAATAGTGATCGTTAGTCGACTGCAAAAGGACCTTTAAACTTACATTGCACCGTCGAAAGTCGTACACATCCGTAAGTATATCTCATTCAAACATAAGCATTTCCCAATACAAGCTGGGATTTCCTTCGCTACTTTTTAAGTAGCTTTTACTAATTTTATTTTAAATAAAAACATCATCTTATAAACGGATTTCTTTACAAACCTTATCAAATATAACAATATTATACTGTTTTTTACAATATTTCTTTACATTTTTTTAATATTATACAATTTTATATAGGTTTACCCTATTTTGATAACATTATACAATCTTTATTATAAACTCCTCTGCCAGAAATTAAGATTGAAGTTTCTTCTTTCATTTCATTGAGCATATGGAGGTTTTTTATTTTTATTTCGATTTAATGGCTCGTTGATAACAAACTCAGCCAATTGTATCATATTTTAAATGTTGGTAGCATTCGAAATTTGAATTATTTCGTAATGTCACTTTTGGAAAACGGCTTTGCCGAAGTGCTCAATAGTTTATTTTTTTATTTTTTCGCTTAATTCGTCTCAATTGAAGGCATTTTGTGTTGCATAAGGATAAGCCCTATTTATGAGATATATAGATGAATAGTGATCGTTAGTCGACTGCAAAAGGACCTTTAAACTTACATTGCACCGTCGAAAGTCGTGCACATCCGTAAGTACCTATATCTCATTCAAACATAAGCATTTCCCAATACAAGCTGGGATTTCCTTCGCTACTTTTTAAGTAGCTTTTACTAATTTTATTTTAAATAAAAACATCATGCTATAAACGGATTTTCTTTTTATTTCGGCTCAGCCGTCGTCAAGATATGTGACATTTCTGAGAAATGTCACATATCTTGACGACGGCTGAGCCGAAATATTGATATACATTTTATAAAAATCATTAATATTTAAGAAACACTAATCGCCTATTATTTTCCAGCATTCATTCTCGTCTTTCGCATTGTTGTGTTGCCGCTGTAGGAGACGGTAGGAAGCCGGTTTGATCGGGTTCCGGTACCACAGCGGGAAGCACTTGGCAGGCACTGAAAGAGGAGAAGAAAAAGGCGTGGAGTCACTCCTGGTCGCCACAGACCAGATAAGTGCCCTTTCATTATTTTATCATTTCATTTATTTAGTAATAAACATAATTTCAATTTGAAAAAATAATAATTTATATGTATATATATATATATATATATATATATATATATATATATATATATATATATATATATATATATATATATATATATATATATATATATATATATATATATATATATATATATATATATATATATATATATATATATACATAGTATGCATGTAACTATTGTATATACCTACATACATATTTTAATATGTATTACACACGAAGACCTACTTATCTATTCTATCCTATTCTGAACCCTCGCCATACTATGCAACCGAACAGCAACAATAAATCAAATATTTTATTATTCTATATTTATACGGCATAATAATATTAATAAAATAATAATATTTAAAACGACCTTTATTTTTTATCACCAGGAGCTCCAAGCAGCTTTCCTTGCTATTACAGAAAGTGGAGCTGTTCTACGACTGGTCAGGATGTATAAAAGTGAAACCCTCCAAATGTTTTTGCCTTGAACTCCGCCGCATAGACACAAAATTTACGTCCTATGATCCCAAATTGGTCTATAAGGGCTCTATTATCTCCCTTTTAGACCCAAATAACCACTTCAAATTCCTTGGCTGGAAAATCACCTGTCAAGGAAAAGACCTCTCTGGCGATCATGCTATAGAACATTTTAGTAGTTGTCTGGCTACGATAGATGCCTTGCTAATTTCTGGCCCTCGTAAGGCTTGGATCTATGACAATTATATACCTTCACATTTGTCATGGCCCTTTCTTATTTACGATTTCACCAAAACCCAACTGTATCGTCTGGAGACATGTATCGGATGGCAAATTCGTTTCTGCGGTTCGACCACCATACCACGCAGCTGGTTGGGGGCCACGGAGAGTTCAGAGCCAAACTATTTGACTTTAGACTTGCCGATGACCCCCGGTGCGCCTGTGGGTATGGTCGCCAAACTGCGGAACACGTAATTTGGTCTTGCCCAATTCTAGCGGCTGCACGGGAGAAGTTGATGGATGCAGTGGCCGCGTGCGTTGGGCGCTCTCCGATTTGGTACCCGGATCTGGTCAGTTGTAGGAGCTGCTTCCAGTCGTTTGGCGAGTTTGTGGAGCACTGGGTGGCTTCTTGGGAAAGCATGAGGCCTCGGGATACCCCCCAGGGGGTACTCTCTTCCTTGGTGGCGTGATTCGGCGGCTACTTCCAGCCCGAAGTGCCCGTCTTTGTGTCCGTCTCTTTACCGCCCCGAGGGGCGTTTCGTTCTTTGCAGGATCCAGGGATTCCTCCCCCCCGTGGCTGCTCCGAGACTTGCCCACGGACCGTGCGCCTCCACCATCATCGTTTCTGGAGCGTCCTCTACCCCGCTCACCGGCCCTAACTTTGTGATATTTGTTGTTTTTTTTCTTTTCTATTGTGAATATGGTAAATTTAGTATTATTTTTGTAAATTTTTACTTTGTAAATATCTTTTATTTTAAATAAATGGGTTCTCGGGGCGGTACGGGGGGGGTGGTTTACCCTATTTCACCCCCTGCGCGTTCTACCCTTCTGGTACGCGCAGGGTTGTCGTAGCACGACATCCCGGGCAGACAAGACGACCCTCGTCGTTATAACTGCCCGGGCGGTGGGCGGGGTTTGCTGCCCTCACCTATCGCCTTGAAACTCTTAACTGTATCGTCTGGAGCTAATGGGCCCATGATGAGGTGCCACGATGACCCATGTTTTCAGGGTCGGTCACACTCACGGGTCAACACCCATCCGATGGCCTCCACGCATGGGGTGCGAACCTGGGTAGGACACTGGGTCAACCAGTCTCCCCTGGGAATCAAACCTCTGGCGCTCCTGGACGGTCTGCGCACCGAGCGGCGCAAGCCAATCGACTGTGCTCTCCGACTAACAGTCGGGGGAGTCTGGGAACTGTATTGTTTCCTATAGAGCGTGGGTGGTTGCCTACCTTACGGCGACTGCTCTTGAAATGACCATTGGCCATCCGATCCCGGTTCAGAGTCGGGCAAAGGACGCCTTGGTCCGCGATAGATTCGGCGCACACCGTTTCACCGCTTCGTAAGGGAGAGGACCGCGCAAGCGACCTCGAACTCGGAACCAATCGAGAGACCGGAGAAATCTGGTCACAATTGGAAGCAAGGGCGCGAGGGTCGGCCCGCCAGGTAACATTACTGGGTATCTCGCGGTAAAGGCGTTGGCTTCTTGCGGGTTGTGACGTAGCTGGACGTTGGATTGTTCTGTCCAAAGTCTTCTACGTTCACTGCAGGGCGACAGAACGAGAAAATCGTTAAAACGTCCTGTGGTGACGGGCTCGCCCGATGTAGTTGACACCGCAAGTTGTATCGTCTGGATGCAAAGGTGACAGCTAGTTTAAAATCCTGGTTGTCCTTAGCCAAACCAGCTGACCCCTCGACTCTCTTCAGGTCTAAACAAAATTTTGGGCTAGCTCTAAAACTGCCCAGAGAGGGCATAATCATTAACTGTTCTCATGGAGCACGATTCTGACATAAAAAACATTTCATACTGAAAATCGTAATTTAGAAACAAAATCATTAAAGGTATAATATTTTGCTTCTGTTTTTTTTTCGTGGGGTATTCCAAAGTATATGTATTTATTAGCAACGATAGAGACGAATATCCGTCGAAGTGATCGCTCGTTTCGTGGCATTACTCCCTTCACGGAGTTTAGAGTAAAATACTGAAAAGAACAAAAAAGAAAACGTGTCCAGCATGCACGATACGCAACCATTTCTCTCTTTCTTCTATCTCTCTCTCCCCCGCTTCCTCCTTCCACTCGCATCGCTATCGACTCAAGACGCGAAGAAACCAAAAAGAATTCTACTTGGCATCCCGTCTGCCTCTTAACTTAACGAGATTTAACATTTTGTAATGAATATCAAACACGACCGAATCCTCTTTCCTCATCGAATAATCTAAACGTCTGAGTACATTTCATAAATTACATTACTTTGTTTCTCTCTTCTTGCCTCTTGTGATGATGTGCACCTCATAATTCAAGAGTGGTAGAGTCGAAGTAGTCGGGTGAAGCCTCGTGTAAGTTCCATGTCGCAATAAATCAGTCGCTCGCGCCTATCCTCTTAGAATATGTAGCAATTGGTAAAGAGGGCCATGCGAGGTTGACGAATGTCCCAACCTAACCTATCTTATTTCGTCGCATGCCTTGCGACTAAGTCGACGCACTACCTCACCCAACTAAAACTCAGTAGCTCGCAGCTATCTACTTGCTTCTTATTTATACCGACACAGTCTCAATCGAGATCGGGGGACCAACGAGGAGGTAAGGAGTTTCTAAGGATAAGTGGCGATAGGTAAGCGTCCACATTAGGAAACGTATGTTTTCAGACTCCCCTGGAAATTTGGCGGTTGGGCAGCGTAGCTAGCAAATCGACTAGTGAATAACTGTCCAGAGCTACCCTAGATCCCCCCCGGTGCACATCAGATGCCAACTGTCAAAGAACTGCAGGATACAGTCAAGGGCAGAGTTAACTTCGGTCCTTTCGGGTAGTCCTCTTCGGGGTGGCTGCCGGATATGAGTTGCACCGAGGAATGGACCGGGCGTCCTAACAAAACAGACGTTATTCTAACCCAATCTACACGGCTCCATTCGGCCTCGGTGCGAGAGGGGAGATCGGCGAATTGATATCGGAGGGCACATCGCGCCAGATGCACGACGACTCTTGTGCGATCTAACCGACTGTTAAAGGCAGGTCGACGAACGTTACTTCTGCAACTCAGACGAAATAAAACGACGATCTATTAAAAAAAATATTCTCTTTTGTGTTGTTTACGCCAAATAAAAAAAAACTTTCTAAATATTTGTTTCTGCAAACGTAGTCTAATCGAAGTGAGATTTATGTCGGCGAGTGACCGAATAAAACTTATAAAGAGAGTAGCTAGTGGAGGAGTAAGTACAACAGCCGCCCGACCAAAAGCCCGAATCAAAAGTGACATTATCAGTTTACCAGCCTAAAGGACCCTCCCTCATAGCGCACGACTGAGTGCGTTCGGCGGGCGAGGCTGAGGCACTGCGTACTCGTATCTGGTTGAATTCGCGCGACCTGGCCGCAAACGAGGCCCACAATATACGTAAGTCAACCCAGCCGACTCGGTCCGATCCGAAGGCGTTTGAACACCGCGCACCCGCATTCACTAACTTCACTCATAAGCCCAACTCTACGACCCATCCCAGCCACTCGCTAATTATATCCGACTATGCTATATATACGTCCGTGCCTGTCGCTAGGTACTTCAGGGAAGAGTTGTTCCTTAACCACACACCGGTTGAATATACATGCTAAATTTAATAGAACCATTCGCGAAAACAATTGTCTTGTTGCCGAAGCGGACGTCCCACTGCTGCGACGACGACTTCCTCACTTACTTCAAACTGTGTTTTTTTTTTTCAAAGAAAAAGGTAAAAACAATCATATACATTTGTATATAAATATAATAATACATAATACAAACAGACCTATATTACCATTAACTACTACAAAACATTATAAATAGTAGCAAAGGGAAAATTACAATCAAAATTACACTAATAACTTATTAAACCAAGCAACCAAACCAACTAATGCAACAAAAACAAAACGTTTTACTTAAAAACAAATTAAACTATAAGCTAATGAAACAACAAATCGCCTATTTTTTTCCTAAAACTAACCAACGTGTCAGAAAATATGTCGAGGTCATTCGAATCTTTATTGTAATACATGACCGTCTGAAAAAGGTATTTTTCGCATAGTTCGTGTGAAAAGAGGGTATATAAAATGTGTCTTTTGAACGAGAAGAGGGAGACCGAGGAATTTTAAAAAGAATTTTGCCCAAAAGGGGTGCAAAATTGTTATGGTTGTTTAAAATTTTATATAGGAAGATATTGTCTAAGAAGTGCCTTCTTGCATACAAAAAGTGTACTTTGTGTTTTGTCGCTCTCTCTGCATAATCCGTAGACATGTTACCTGTCCGAAAGTCCAGTGATTTTAAGATTCCCTTTTGCACCCTCTCAATCTCATGAACAGCATATTGGGGATTCCAAACTACGCATCCAAATTCTAAAACGCTACGAACGTATGCATTGTAGAGTACTTTGAAAGTCCTGCCTCTGGTTTACCTGTGTTAAATGCACAACAACACTTGTCAACATACATCAACAATATCTTATATGTTAAACGACAACATTTATATGCCTCGATTTAGCTCAGTTTTATTTATCTAGAGATAGAAATAGAAGAAAGGCATAGTATGCAAATTGATGATTTCCTTCTTGAGCAAGGAAGCGGTGTCGCAGACTCTACCGTCGCCCACGGTCTGATCTCAAATATAATAATATTTGAAGGTACTATATTTTGTTCCTATTATTTAAAATTTTAAAAATATATAAAGAAAAAATGTGTTTGTGCTAATATGTAGGCACCTAACAGGAATCTGTGGTCATTAAGCGAACGGTAGGAATGTAAAATTATTATTATTGGAAGCTGCCAAATTAAAGTTCATAAGGCGCGGGGCAGGTCATAGTAAGATTGCTCCGTTCAAATTCTGGCTCGGCAGTGGCTTTTTGTAAGTAAGCATGCGAGATCCACATTGTCGGGATGAAGTTAGCGCTGCGGTTACTTTCAGAGTACCCCGCAAATGGTTGGCAGTTGGATGGATACGTATATAACTATGTACATAGGTATGCGAATAGTTTCGCATTGTCGGTGAGGTAAGTTGCGGCTCAACTTTTGCATCAGGTCTGCGGTGCGCCTTGGGAGGGGGGGGGGGGGAGGGAAAGACTTATTTGTTGAATAATTTAATTGATCGACCGCGCGGCCGGTGCGCGCTTGTAGATAGGCGATAGGGTCACTTCCCTTTTCTCTGTGTACACTCTGCCTTTAAACAAACTAACATACATCTTCCAATCAACCACCATGTCAACATGAATTGCTAATATTACGTTTATTTTATTTTTTTATTTTATAAAATAAACCAGTTGGTATATCCCTACTCTTGGCATAGTCAAATTCTTTATATAAGATAATATTATGTTATACCTTATGTGGTATAATAATTTTTTATAAAGATTGACTATATTTTTAAACGAAAAAAAACAATTATTAAATAAATTTACAATAAAAATATATGGTCTTTTAAAAAACTATGTGAGGTGCTAAAATACCTAAGTAGGTATTGATAAAAAATACAAATAGTCAAAATATATTCAATTCAATTCAATTCAATTTATTTCCAAAAAAAATCTTAACAGATTTTAGAAACTTAATATTTAGGTACATTTAAATTACAGTCTATTAGTCCGTTTTTACAATATTTAAATTTATCACCACGTACATACAGTTACTTCATTATTACTTTTAGGGCATCAAAATCATTTTTAAGATTTATATACTAAAACCACAAATTAAAATAATCGATACAAATAATCAAGAAATTAAAATCAGAAAAAGTCAGACTAATTAAAAAATGCTACTTAAAATTGTCAAAAAAATGGCCAAAAAATTAGAAAAATTATTTAAAATTAACAAACTCATCGATCGAGTAAAAAGCTTTGTCTAATAAGAATTCTTTAAGTAACTTTTTGAATAAGCTTTCCACTTGAATTGTTTTTAAACACTCCGGTAGCCTGTTAAAGTAATATGGCCCGGAGTATATGTCTTGCCTTGCTGTGTTTACTTTAATACATGGAATAAAAATGTTTAATTTATTTCTCGTATTTTTAGTATATGTATCTGAAAACTTTTTATAATGTGTTTCTTTATTCTTAAAAAACTCAGTCAGTAACTTAAAGAGATAGAGTGAGGTTAAAGTGAGGATTCTTAGCCTTTTAAAAATGGGTCGACACGACTCTTCCCTTTTTACCTTTGGAATTATTCGCACTGCTCTCTTTTGGAGTATAAATATGGGTTCCCTATGACAAGCATAACAATTTCCCCAGATCGTAATGGCATAACTTAGGATAGCTTCAATATAGCTGAAATAAACATTTCTTGTTTGCAATTCATCCAACGACCTTCTTACAATACTTAAAGCATAACATGCCCGACCTAACCTACTTTCGAGGTTTTCACAGTGAAAGTTCCATTTTAAAAGTTCGTCGACATGAACACCTAAAAATCTAGTACAATGAGTTTGAGGAATGGCAGTGTTATTTATTGAAAGTATTATTGGCGAACCTTTATTCCGATTTCGATGATTTGTAAAATGTATGAAGTTACTTTTAGACGCATTTAGTGTGAGGTTGTTGCTCTCAAACCAAGTATTAAGTTTGATTAGATTAATTTTAACGTTAATCAATAATTCTTCCATATCTTTACCGGCAACAATTAAACTAGTGTCGTCGGCAAACATCGTTACATTTATATCGTTGAAATACATTGGTAAATCATTTACATATACTAAAAATAGAATAGGGCCCAAAATGGAACCCTGCGGGACTCCAAGTTTATTAGTTAAAGGGATCGAATAGTGTTTTGTAATGTTTTGATTTTGACAGTGTGTAATTTCCACGATTTGCGTCCTATTTTTTAAATATGAATCAAACCATTTTAAGCAGTCTCCCCTGACTCCATAATGATTTAGTTTGTTTAGTAAAATATCATGCCTAACGCAATCAAATGCCTTACTCAAATCGCAAAAAATACCTAAGGTGTAGTACTTGTCCATTAGTTTGTCATTTACATAAGATATGAAATCCTCGATAGCTTTAGTAGTGGACTTGTTTCGTCTATATCCAAATTGTCTTTCACTAAGAATATTGTTTGCATCAAAAAACGCAATTAATATAATTTTAATTACAGTCTCTATGATTTTTGAGAAAGAAGACAAAATTGCAATTCGTCTAAAATTTCCAGTTTCAGTTCTTGCGCCTGCTTTATAGAGTGGAATCACTTTTGAAAATTTTAACTCTTCGGGAAAAACACCACTTTCTATAGAGGCATTTATAGCCTGCGTTAAGGGGTTTTTAATGTAATCTATTGCCCTATTTACAACAAACATTGTAATTTCATCCGTCCCTACAGAATGACTCTTGTTCAATTTTTTTACTATATTTTCTATTTCCATACTAGTTACGGGTTTCATAAATATTGAATTTGGATTTTGTCTTGCATTTGATAAGTAGAAACGAAATTCATTATTGTTATATTGAGCCTTGTTTATTTTCGTTGGATAATTTACAAAATATTTATTAAATTCATTTGCTACTTGTTTAGGATTATTTATTGTAATTTTGTCCTCCGTGTATATTTCGAAATCGACTTTTGGTTTGTTGTTTCTGTTTGTGTTTAAGTTTACAATATTCCAAATTGCTTTACTTTTATTTTTTTGTTCATCGATATAATTTTTTGTTGCCATTCTCCGTGCCTGCTTTATGACCTTTTTTAGTCTATTTTTATATTTTTTGCAGTGGTCTCTTTCATTCTGATCTCGTTTATTTCTTCTTAATATAAAATATAAATTTCGTTTATTTTTACATGACACTTTAATACCCTTCAATTTTCAATTTGATTTTAAATTCACGTTTTTATGTTTGAAAGTATTATCAAAAACATCTTTTATAGTTTTCAAAAAACTAGAAAACCAGTTAGATTTGTCAGCATTCTGATCGAAAATTCCATTCCAATCTAATTTTGATAAACGTTCATTAAAATCCAACTGAGATTTATAAGGAAAAATCCTTTTTCGCGTTTTTAGAAAACATTTTAAAAATTTTTTTTTACCTTCATGGAATATTTTCAAATTTTCATGACTCTATTTTACTTTCGTATAAATGTAATGGTAAGTTTGTAAATATGTTGTCTATCAACGTACTAGTAGTAAGTGTAACTCGGGTTGGTGAATTGATTGTGATTTCCATGCGATATTGAGCTAGAATCGATTTAAATCTTCTGAGTCCACTACTTTTATTTTCCATTAGGTTAAAATCTGTGCCTATTATTACCCTTTTGAAGTATAATATTTCCAGAATCATACTTAATTTATTAAAAAACAAGTCTATGTCTCCATTAGGTACCCTATAGATACAGAGAATAATTAAATCATTTGATTTCAAGTTAATTCCACAGCATTCCAAATGACGTTCTACTGAAATGTTTTGAAATATATTATAGTGATTTGTTATATCATCAAATGGTATATCCTTTTTTATGTATATCGCCACTCCGCCGTGTTAATAAACATTTCGACAGTACTTTGTCGCTAGAATAAATTCGTCGTGAATGCTTTCGAGTTCGCATCCTTCTGTAACCCAGTGTTCGCAGATACAAACTATCCTAATTTCCGGTTTCTCATTTAGATATACCTCTAATTCATCACGCCCTGATATTTAGATACAGTAATTTAAAATTTGGGTTGACCCTTAGCTCTTTGTTACAAGACCTATCTATAAAAAAGTAATCCGTTCGGCGTCAGATTTTTTGGTCTTGAAGTAATCCGTGATCCTTAGTTTTTTTCCAGCGCTAGGAATGTTTTTTGGCGTCTATTTGCTGAAATAATCGGGAATCAGGCGCTGACCTTTTGTGGAAGTTTTTTTCTCCAAATCCGGTTTTTTTTCCTCTGATGCTGATTTGCAGATTTTATATTGTCTTTTATTGTAGCAGTCCTTCACTTGTAGTTTATTATAGCTTAAATATGTAATTTCGTACTTGCGCATTTTAATTTCAGTAGTTATCTTCGCAGCCAGATTTCTCGTGAAAGGAATGTAAGTTACGTGGTTGTATTGATGACACAATGTGCGAAGTGCAGAATTTAATTGTTTCTCGTTCAGTGAGTTGCTAATTCGTACTTCTATAACGTATACATTCGTATTCCTGTGTGTCAATATGGCCATACCAATATCGGCTAAAAATGTTGTTGGATTTTTATTGTGCGATCCAGTACTTATGATTACATGATCATTTTGATCGAAATGAGAACTTCACTTCATGTTATTCAAAATATCTGAACTCGTTGCTTCTGGCATAATGAGAGCAAATATCTGACTTTCATTGATATTCTGTTTGAGCTTCTCGCTTACGCCCTTCATAGTTTCGTCGCCATAAATTTGAATCTTACTTTTTCCGTTTATATTATAGTTTTCTTTGTGAATTTGTGTCTGTTTAGGATTTCCTTTGCCCCAAAAATTTCTAATTCGACTGGTCGCCTCATCAACAATAAAATTCTGTTATAATAAGGTGCATTCGAGAAAGTCCTTTCTTTTATTTTTTACTCTACTGCCTTCTGTTGTTTCATGCGCACTTTCAGATAATCGTTTTTTTTTGAGAATATATTTAGATCAAATTTAGAATTATTTGGTTGTCCTTACCGTGTCTCAGATTCAGGCTCGTAATGTATAGTTTCTTGTACTGCTGACATTTCTCATTACTAGCCGCTAGTTCTCTTAATAGGCGTGTGTTTTCCTGATTGAGGTTCTCAATTTCCT
>CALYMY010000260.1:0-27500 GCA_944548615.1 Micropterix aruncella
ATATATATATATATATATATATATATATATATATATATATATATATATATATATATATATATATATATATATATATATATATATATATATATATATATATATATATATATATATATATATATATATATATATATATATATATATATATATATATATATATATATATATATATATATATATATATATATATATATATATATATATATATATATATATATATATATATATATATATATATATATATATATATATATATATATATATATATATATATATATATATATATATATATATATATTTTTTAAAGAATTCGTTTAAAGGATGACACTTTGATGAAAAAATAAAAATAATAAAAGCCACTTACATAGCTGGAAGGTTTTTCCCGGACTGGATTGGGAAATGCTTATTTTAAATGAGATGTATGTCTGGATGAGCACTACTTTCGACAGTGCAATGTAGGTTTAATGGGATCCCTTTATCGCTAGCGAACGATCGCCGTTCATCCACATCTCAAAAACAAAGCGTATCCTTATGCAAACCAAAATAAAATGTCTTTATTAAAGACAAATTAAAGCAAAAACAATGAAAAAAATCACAATCAATCGTCTCTTAAATGCGGAATGACATACCGAAAATTGGATTTGAAATTCGAATATATCCACTCTTTAAAAGGACGATATACGATTGCAGTGCTCGCTATCAGCCAGCCATTAAATGAAAATAAAAATAAAATACTTCATTTGCTCGTTCCCATGAAATAAGATATAAATCGTAATTTCTGGTCGAGAAGTGTATACTTAATGCTATATGATATTTACAAGAGTTCAAAACATAAGATAAAATTGTATAATATTGTTAATATTTGATTGGTTTTGTGTAAAATCTTTTTTTAAAGAATTCGTTTAAAGGATGACACTTTGATGAAAAAATAAAAATAATAAAAGCCACTTACATAGCTGGAAGGTTTTTCCCGGACTGGATTGGGAAATGCTTATTTTAAATGAGATGTATGTCTGGATGAGCACTACTTTCGACAGTGCAATGTAGGTTTAATGGGATCCCTTTATCGCTAGCGAACGATCGCCGTTCATCCACATCTCAAAAACAAAGCGTATCCTTATGCAAACCAAAATAAAATGTCTTTATTAAAGACAAATTAAAGCAAAAACAATGAAAAAAATCACAATCAATCGTCTCTTAAATGCGGAATGACATACCGAAAATTGGATTTGAAATTCGAATATATCCACTCTTTAAAAGGACGATATACGATTGCAGTGCTCGCTATCAGCCAGCCATTAAATGAAAATAAAAATAAAATACTTCATTTGCTCGTTCCATGAAATAAGATATAAATCGTAATTTCTGGTCGAGAAGTGTATACTTAATGCTATATGATATTTACAAGAGTTCAAAACATAAGATAAAATTGTATAATATTGTTAATATTTGATTGGTTTTGTGTAAAATCTTTTTTTAAAGAATTCGTTTAAAGGATGACACTTTGATGAAAAAATAAAAATAATAAAAGCCACTTACATAGCTGGAAGGTTTTTCCCGGACTGGATTGGGAAATGCTTATTTTAAATGAGATGTATGTCTGGATGAGCACTACTTTCGACAGTGCAATGTAGGTTTAATGGGATCCCTTTATCGCTAGCGAACGATCGCCGTTCATCCACATCTCAAAAACAAAGCGTATCCTTATGCAAACCAAAATAAAATGTCTTTATTAAAGACAAATTAAAGCAAAAACAATGAAAAAAATCACAATCAATCGTCTCTTAAATGCGGAATGACATACCGAAAATTGGATTTGAAATTCGAATATATCCACTCTTTAAAAGGACGATATACGATTGCAGTGCTCGCTATCAGCCAGCCATTAAATGAAAATAAAAATAAAATACTTCATTTGCTCGTTCCCATGAAATAAGATATAAATCGTAATTTCTGGTCGAGAAGTGTATACTTAATGCTATATGATATTTACAAGAGTTCAAAACATAAGATAAAATTGTATAATATTGTTAATATTTGATTGGTTTTGTGTAAAATCTTTTTTTAAAGAATTCGTTTAAAGGATGACACTTTGATGAAAAAATAAAAATAATAAAAGCCACTTACATAGCTGGAAGGTTTTTCCCGGACTGGATTGGGAAATGCTTATTTTAAATGAGATGTATGTCTGGATGAGCACTACTTTCGACAGTGCAATGTAGGTTTAATGGGATCCCTTTATCGCTAGCGAACGATCGCCGTTCATCCACATCTCAAAAACAAAGCGTATCCTTATGCAAACCAAAATAAAATGTCTTTATTAAAGACAAATTAAAGCAAAAACAATGAAAAAAATCACAATCAATCGTCTCTTAAATGCGGAATGACATACCGAAAATTGGATTTGAAATTCGAATATATCCACTCTTTAAAAGGACGATATACGATTGCAGTGCTCGCTATCAGCCAGCCATTAAATGAAAATAAAAATAAAATACTTCATTTGCTCGTTCCCATGAAATAAGATATAAATCGTAATTTCTGGTCGAGAAGTGTATAATTAACTGTCGAAAGTAGTGCTCATCCAGACATACATCTCATTTAAAATAAGCATTTCCCAATCCAGTCCGGGAAAAACCTTCCAGCTATGTAAGTGGCTTTTATTATTTTTATTTTTTCATCAAAGTGTCATCCTTTAAACGAATTCTTTAAAAAAAGATTTTACACAAAACCAATCAAATATTAACAATATTATACAATTTTATCTTATGTTTTGAACTCTTGTAAATATCATATAGCATTAAGTATACACTTCTCGACCAGAAATTACGATTTATATCTTATTTCATGGGAACGAGCAAATGAAGTATTTTATTTTTATTTTCATTTAATGGCTGGCTGATAGCGAGCACTGCAATCGTATATCGTCCTTTTAAAGAGTGGATATATTCGAATTTCAAATCCAATTTTCGGTATGTCATTCCGCATTTAAGAGACGATTGATTGTGATTTTTTTCATTGTTTTTGCTTTAATTTGTCTTTAATAAAGACATTTTATTTTGGTTTGCATAAGGATACGCTTTGTTTTTGAGATGTGGATGAACGGCGATCGTTCGCTAGCGATAAAGGGATCCCATTAAACCTACATTGCACTGTCGAAAGTAGTGCTCATCCAGACATACATCTCATTTAAAATAAGCATTTCCCAATCCAGTCCGGGAAAAACCTTCCAGCTATGTAAGTGGCTTTTATTATTTTTATTTTTTCATCAAAGTGTCATCCTTTAAACGAATTCTTTAAAAAAAGATTTTACACAAAACCAATCAAATATTAACAATATTATACAATTTTATCTTATGTTTTGAACTCTTGTAAATATCATATAGCATTAAGTATACACTTCTCGACCAGAAATTACGATTTATATCTTATTTCATGGGAACGAGCAAATGAAGTATTTTATTTTTATTTTCATTTAATGGCTGGCTGATAGCGAGCACTGCAATCGTATATCGTCCTTTTAAAGAGTGGATATATTCGAATTTCAAATCCAATTTTCGGTATGTCATTCCGCATTTAAGAGACGATTGATTGTGATTTTTTTCATTGTTTTTGCTTTAATTTGTCTTTAATAAAGACATTTTATTTTGGTTTGCATAAGGATACGCTTTGTTTTTGAGATGTGGATGAACGGCGATCGTTCGCTAGCGATAAAGGGATCCCATTAAACCTACATTGCACTGTCGAAAGTAGTGCTCATCCAGACATACATCTCATTTAAAATAAGCATTTCCCAATCCAGTCCGGGAAAAACCTTCCAGCTATGTAAGTGGCTTTTATTATTTTTATTTTTTCATCAAAGTGTCATCCTTTAAACGAATTCTTTAAAAAAGATTTTACACAAAACCAATCAAATATTAACAATATTATACAATTTTATCTTATGTTTTGAACTCTTGTAAATATCATATAGCATTAAGTATACACTTCTCGACCAGAAATTACGATTTATATCTTATTTCATGGGAACGAGCAAATGAAGTATTTTATTTTTATTTTCATTTAATGGCTGGCTGATAGCGAGCACTGCAATCGTATATCGTCCTTTTAAAGAGTGGATATATTCGAATTTCAAATCCAATTTTCGGTATGTCATTCCGCATTTAAGAGACGATTGATTGTGATTTTTTTCATTGTTTTTGCTTTAATTTGTCTTTAATAAAGACATTTTATTTTGGTTTGCATAAGGATACGCTTTGTTTTTGAGATGTGGATGAACGGCGATCGTTCGCTAGCGATAAAGGGATCCCATTAAACCTACATTGCACTGTCGAAAGTAGTGCTCATCCAGACATACATCTCATTTAAAATAAGCATTTCCCAATCCAGTCCGGGAAAAACCTTCCAGCTATGTAAGTGGCTTTTATTATTTTTATTTTTTCATCAAAGTGTCATCCTTTAAACGAATTCTTTAAAAAAAGATTTTACACAAAACCAATCAAATATTAACAATATTATACAATTTTATCTTATGTTTTGAACTCTTGTAAATATCATATAGCATTAAGTATACACTTCTCGACCAGAAATTACGATTTATATCTTATTTCATGGGAACGAGCAAATGAAGTATTTTTATTTTCATTTAATGGCTGGCTGATAGCGAGCACTGCAATCGTATATCGTCCTTTTAAAGAGTGGATATATTCGAATTTCAAATCCAATTTTCGGTATGTCATTCCGCATTTAAGAGACGATTGATTGTGATTTTTTTCATTGTTTTTTGCTTTAATTTGTCTTTAATAAAGACATTTTATTTTGGTTTGCATAAGGATACGCTTTGTTTTTGAGATGTGGATGAACGGCGATCGTTCGCTAGCGATAAAGGGATCCCATTAAACACTACATTGCACTGTCGAAAGTAGTGCTCATCCAGACATACATCTCATTTAAAATAAGCATTTCCCAATCCAGTCCGGGAAAAACCTTCCAGCTATGTAAGTGGCTTTTATTATTTTTATTTTTTCATCAAAGTGTCATCCTTTAAACGAATTCTTTAAAAAAAGATTTTACACAAAACCAATCAAATATTAACAATATTATACAATTTTATCTTATGTTTTGAACTCTTGTAAATATCATATAGCATTAAGTATACACTTCTCGACCAGAAATTACGATTTATATCTTATTTCATGGGAACGAGCAAATGAAGTATTTTATTTTTATTTTCATTTAATGGCTGGCTGATAGCGAGCACTGCAATCGTATATCGTCCTTTTAAAGAGTGGATATATTCGAATTTCAAATCCAATTTTCGGTATGTCATTCCGCATTTAAGAGACGATTGATTGTGATTTTTTTCATTGTTTTTGCTTTAATTTGTCTTTAATAAAGACATTTTATTTTGGTTTGCATAAGGATACGCTTTGTTTTTGAGATGTGGATGAACGGCGATCGTTCGCTAGCGATAAAGGGATCCCATTAAACCTACATTGCACTGTCGAAAGTAGTGCTCATCCAGACATACATCTCATTTAAAATAAGCATTTCCCAATCCAGTCCGGGAAAAACCTTCCAGCTATGTAAGTGGCTTTTATTATTTTTATTTTTTCATCAAAGTGTCATCCTTTAAACGAATTCTTTAAAAAAAGATTTTACACAAAACCAATCAAATATTAACAATATTATACAATTTTATCTTATGTTTTGAACTCTTGTAAATATCATATAGCATTAAGTATACACTTCTCGACCAGAAATTACGATTTATATCTTATTTCATGGGAACGAGCAAATGAAGTATTTTATTTTTATTTTCATTTAATGGCTGGCTGATAGCGAGCACTGCAATCGTATATCGTCCTTTTAAAGAGTGGATATATTCGAATTTCAAATCCAATTTTCGGTATGTCATTCCGCATTTAAGAGACGATTGATTGTGATTTTTTTTCATTGTTTTTGCTTTAATTTGTCTTTAATAAAGACATTTTATTTTGGTTTGCATAAGGATACGCTTTGTTTTTGAGATGTGGATGAACGGCGATCGTTCGCTAGCGATAAAGGGATCCCATTAAACCTACATTGCACTGTCGAAAGTAGTGCTCATCCAGACATACATCTCATTTAAAATAAGCATTTCCCAATCCAGTCCGGGAAAAACCTTCCAGCTATGTAAGTGGCTTTTATTATTTTTATTTTTTCATCAAAGTGTCATCCTTTAAACGAATTCTTTAAAAAAAGATTTTACACAAAACCAATCAAATATTAACAATATTATACAATTTTATCTTATGTTTTGAACTCTTGTAAATATCATATAGCATTAAGTATACACTTCTCGACCAGAAATTACGATTTATATCTTATTTCATGGGAACGAGCAAATGAAGTATTTTATTTTTATTTTCATTTAATGGCTGGCTGATAGCGAGCACTGCAATCGTATATCGTCCTTTTAAAGAGTGGATATATTCGAATTTCAAATCCAATTTTCGGTATGTCATTCCGCATTTAAGAGACGATTGATTGTGATTTTTTTCATTGTTTTTTGCTTTAATTTGTCTTTAATAAAGACATTTTATTTTGGTTTGCATAAGGATACGCTTTGTTTTTGAGATGTGGATGAACGGCGATCGTTCGCTAGCGATAAAGGGATCCCATTAAACCTACATTGCACTGTCGAAAGTAGTGCTCATCCAGACATACATCTCATTTAAAATAAGCATTTCCCAATCCAGTCCGGGAAAAACCTTCCAGCTATGTAAGTGGCTTTTATTATTTTTATTTTTTTCATCAAAGTGTCATCCTTTAAACGAATTCTTTAAAAAAAGATTTTACACAAAACCAATCAAATATTAACAATATTATACAATTTTATCTTATGTTTTGAACTCTTGTAAATATCATATAGCATTAAGTATACACTTCTCGACCAGAAATTACGATTTATATCTTATTTCATGGGAACGAGCAAATGAAGTATTTTATTTTTATTTTCATTTAATGGCTGGCTGATAGCGAGCACTGCAATCGTATATCGTCCTTTTAAAGAGTGGATATATTCGAATTTCAAATCCAATTTTCGGTATGTCATTCCGCATTTAAGAGACGATTGATTGTGATTTTTTTCATTGTTTTTGCTTTAATTTGTCTTTAATAAAGACATTTTATTTTGGTTTGCATAAGGATACGCTTTGTTTTTGAGATGTGGATGAACGGCGATCGTTCGCTAGCGATAAAGGGATCCCATTAAACCTACATTGCACTGTCGAAAGTAGTGCTCATCCAGACATACATCTCATTTAAAATAAGCATTTCCCAATCCAGTCCGGGAAAAACCTTCCAGCTATGTAAGTGGCTTTTATTATTTTTATTTTTTCATCAAAGTGTCATCCTTTAAACGAATTCTTTAAAAAAAGATTTTACACAAAACCAATCAAATATTAACAATATTATACAATTTTATCTTATGTTTTGAACTCTTGTAAATATCATATAGCATTAAGTATACACTTCTCGACCAGAAATTACGATTTATATCTTATTTCATGGGAACGAGCAAATGAAGTATTTTATTTTTATTTTCATTTAATGGCTGGCTGATAGCGAGCACTGCAATCGTATATCGTCCTTTTAAAGAGTGGATATATTCGAATTTCAAATCCAATTTTCGGTATGTCATTCCGCATTTAAGAGACGATTGATTGTGATTTTTTTCATTGTTTTTGCTTTAATTTGTCTTTAATAAAGACATTTTATTTTGGTTTGCATAAGGATACGCTTTGTTTTTGAGATGTGGATGAACGGCGATCGTTCGCTAGCGATAAAGGGATCCCATTAAACCTACATTGCACTGTCGAAAGTAGTGCTCATCCAGACATACATCTCATTTAAAATAAGCATTTCCCAATCCAGTCCGGGAAAAACCTTCCAGCTATGTAAGTGGCTTTTATTATTTTTATTTTTTCATCAAAGTGTCATCCTTTAAACGAATTCTTTAAAAAAAGATTTTACACAAAACCAATCAAATATTAACAATATTATACAATTTTATCTTATGTTTTGAACTCTTGTAAATATCATATAGCATTAAGTATACACTTCTCGACCAGAAATTACGATTTATATCTTATTTCATGGGAACGAGCAAATGAAGTATTTTATTTTTATTTTCATTTAATGGCTGGCTGATAGCGAGCACTGCAATCGTATATCGTCCTTTTAAAGAGTGGATATATTCGAATTTCAAATCCAATTTTCGGTATGTCATTCCGCATTTAAGAGACGATTGATTGTGATTTTTTTCATTGTTTTTGCTTTAATTTGTCTTTAATAAAGACATTTTATTTTGGTTTGCATAAGGATACGCTTTGTTTTTGAGATGTGGATGAACGGCGATCGTTCGCTAGCGATAAAGGGATCCCATTAAACCTACATTGCACTGTCGAAAGTAGTGCTCATCCAGACATACATCTCATTTAAAATAAGCATTTCCCAATCCAGTCCGGGAAAAACCTTCCAGCTATGTAAGTGGCTTTTATTATTTTTATTTTTTCATCAAAGTGTCATCCTTTAAACGAATTCTTTAAAAAAAGATTTTACACAAAACCAATCAAATATTAACAATATATATATATATATATATATATACAGTCGGGGGAGTCTGGGAACTGTATTGTTTCCTATAGAGCAGGGGTGGTTGCCTACCTTACGGCGACTGCTCTTGAAATGACCATTGGCCATCCGATCCCGGTTCAGAGTCGGGCAAAGGACGCCTTGGTCCGCGATAGATTCGGAGAGGACCGCGCAAGCGACCTCGAACTCGGAACCAATCGAGAGACCGGAGAAATCTGGTCACAATTGGAAGCGAGGGCGCGAGTGTCGGCCCGCCAGGTAACATTACTGGCTATCTCGCGGTAAAGGCGTTGGCTTCTTGCGGGTTGTGACGTAGCTGGACGTTGGATTGTTCTGTCCAAAGTCTTCTACGTTCACTGCAGGGCGACAGAACGAAAAAATCGTTAAAACGTCCTGTGGTGGCGGGCTCGCCCGTTGTACTTGACACCGCAAGTTGTTAGTCGGAGTGCACAATCGATTGGCTTGCGCCGCACGGTGCGCAGACCGTCCAGGAGCGCCAGAGGTTTGATTCCCAGGGGAAACTCTTTCCAGAGTCCTACCCAGGTTCGTACCCCGTGCGTGGAGGCCGTAGGATGGGTGTTGACCCGTGAGTGTGACCGACCCTGAACACATGGGTCATCGTGGCCAACTCATCATGGGCCCGTTAGCTCCAAAAGCTCCGGTTAGCTCCCACTGATCAGATGATCAGTTTGAGGGCACTGTACCGGGGGCTAAAGAAATTGAAAAAACCTGGAATAGACGCTCGACAGAAAGACGGTTGCAAACCGATCCGCTGGATATAATTTCTTCTTAACACTCTCTCTATTTCTTATGGAGAGTTTTGTGCTTAAGTGATGACATTTTTCCTAGGAATATTTAGTTTGTTTACTTATTTCTTATAGCCTTATACCTTACTAGAGATCAGCCCAGCTTCGCACAGGGCCAACTTACTAATAAATATTCAATTATTCAATTATTTATATATAATTAATAGTGTATCATTTTGTTAAATATAGTACAAATATTAATTTGTAGGAAATTTATAAACATAGATATGTGAGTAGCAGTCGCGATTCTGGAGCCCAATTTACCTTTAGTAAGGGCATTAACCCATCATAAAATGTTATCAAGCGAGCCTAAATATTTGTTTAGTATAATACGGCTGTCATCGTCTGTTTTAAATCTCGTGACTATTTTTTACCCAAATATATTTATAATTCTTATTTTTGCATATTTTCCTTGTTTGTTAATGTAGATAACGCAGAAGGGGAGTTTGAGCTTACTGGATGTATCATAGATTGGTTATTTAACTGACATACCAATGTCTGTAATTTTTAATTTTTGATCGTTTGTGCGATTCGATTTGTTGTATTTCCTCGGGGTCTGTTGGTAGTCATCGCGAATTCTTCTGGACGAAACAAACGAGCAATTTTGCTGTTCCGATTCGGCACCGGTATACACGGCTCGACATGGTACGGAACGGGTGCCTTCCTTGTGTTTTATTTATATACTATTAATTTATTTAATTACTTTTGCTCAATTTTCAGTTGCTTTTGTATGGGTTGCGATTTGCGGACGCTATTGACGCATGCGCAATAACTTTATTGTGCTATAAAAACATAACTTAATGAATATTACACTGGTTTTATAAAAATGACAATTTGGACACAAATGGCGGACTTATCGCTACAGCGATATCTTACAGTCAACCATTTGATAAATAATTCCTAATTTTCATAGTACAATACACAAAGAAGTAGTAAAGTTACATTTAAAATAATTTTCTACACATATATGTCAGTAACTTATGCTAAGGTTACCCAGGTAAAGATAAAGGAGTGGACAAGGTTAGTGGCTGTGTAAAAATAAATGTTTCTTCAACAACTTTTTGAAAGTATGCAACAAAGGTGCATGCCTGATAGAGTGAGGGAGTTGATTCCATAAACGAGCAGAATGGACTGTAAAAGAGTGCGTGTAAAAAGGAGAATGATGTATCGGAATGGCGAGTGTGTTATCCCGGTTTGATCGAAGTGCAAGACCGTGTTTGATAAACCTAAAAGGAATCTCTGTGAAAAAATTCATATTCGTAGCTTCAGCGGTTTCGGCTCGGCTGTTATGAATCAGTAAGTCAGACAAAACTTTCTTTTAATATCATAAAAAATACTTCTTTACTTGGGGCGGCGGCGCGCCATTGTTTTGAGATACCTGCCGCAGGGCGTCAAGCGCTCCGACGCCACACTCAGAAGACCGGTCAAATGGGCCTGGCTCACATTAGGTCCCGATAAATTCAAATTTGTTTAAAAAAAATATTGTTTTAACGATGAAATTTATTCTCTACACAACGCGCTATTCAGCGTGATCAAATTGTTACTCATAATTCTAAATACAATATTTCACTTATTATAACGACAGCCGTGTTTTTATTTTTTTTTATTATTGTTCTTGTTTTATTTGAAATTACCGGTTACACGTTACAATGAACCACTTCTACAACAAATTCTACTAGCTGATCGTAGTTAAACTCTAGAACTGCTGTTATGTTGATGTCTTCCATTGAAGCTCCATCGCTGACCGATTGAAATAATAGAACACCACGAGCATCTGCAAGAAATTATACAAAAATTAGTATTGTTGGACTAGGGTGCAACGGTCATCAAAATTGGTCATATGCATAGAACATCGTTCGAAGCTACCAGGGAACATAATGAATTTATTTTTATAACATTCCATAAACACGATACAAAAATGGTAAAATAAATATGACGTATAGGTTGAACCCTTGTGTATCCGAATAATGGGAATAAATGGACCCTTGCTGAGTTGGCCATGAAGACCCATTCTGTTCAGGGTTGGTCACACTCACGGGTCAACACCTATCCGACGGCCTCCACGCGTAAAGTGCGAGCCTGGGTAGGACTCTGGCCTTATAGTCAGTTTCCTCTGGGAATCAACCGTCTGGCGCTCCTGGACGGTCTGCGCACCGTGCCGCGTAAACCAATCGACTGTGCACTCTGACTAATAGTCGGGGGAGCCTGGAAGCAGTACTGTTTCCTATAGAGCAAGGGTGGTTGCGGACCTTACGGCGACTGCTCCTGAAACGACCATCGTCTATCCGATCCTGGGTGAACAGCCGGGCAAAGGACGCTGTGGTCCGCGATAGATTCGGTAAACACCGTTTTACCGCTTCGTAAGGGAGAGGACCGCGCAAGCGACCTCGAACTCGTAACCAATAGAGAGACTGTAGTAATCTGGTCACAATTGGAAGTAAGGGCTTGAGTGTAAGCCCGCCGAGTAACACTCCTGGCTATCTCGCGGTTTAGGCCTTGGCATCTTACGGGCTTGTGGCGTAGCTAGATGGTGGACTGTTTTGTCCTCAAGTCTTCTGCGCTCACTCCAGGGAGACAGAACGACTAATCGTTAAAACTTCCTGCGGTGACGGGCTCGCCCGCTGTAGTCGACAACCCTAGTTGTATCCAAATAATGGTGGTGAACTGTTTCGTGTAGCTTGGACCACAAGAGCCATTTTGTTCTCGGATCGGCTCAACTCACGATTCAGTTCCTATTCAGAAGCCTCCTCGAGTAGATGGCTACCCCGGATAAGACTTCCGTGTCTCAAGCCTCAGAGCTGGTGGACCGGTTTCTCCCGGTGGGATTGCATCCCGGCGCCACTGGACGGGTTGCGCACCGGTCGGCGAAGCCAATCGGCTGTGCATTCTGACTAATTTCTGAGGGGTCTGGAGACTATGGAAATATACTGTTTCGTAAGCAGCGGGGGTGGATGTTGACCTGTTGTCATGCCACTCTTGAAATGTCCTTGGGCCACTCGATGCTGTGTGGCACTACGGACAAAGAACGCCCACGTTCGCGATAAATTCAAACTGAATTACCGCTGTAATACAACAGATAGAGGTCGTGTGAATGACTTCGGACCCGTAACCAGTTGGGAGGACGGAGGTATCCTGAAGGTTAATTCCAGACGGAGATATCCTGCCAAAACTGGTAGTCAGGGGGCGAGGCTGCCCGCTGGTTACCTTTCCCGGTGCCTCGCCGTAAGGCGTTGGCCTTTGACGGGCAGGTGGCGAAGCTTGACGGTGGATTGTTTTGTCCTAAGTCTTCTGCGCTCACCTCACGGGAGACAGAACGTTACATTTCGTTAAAACTTCTTGAGTCGACGGGTTCGCCCGTTCGAATATTATAATAAGGCATTTCGTAAAATATATTTCTTATTCTGAGTTATAATACTTAGATGCACAGAAGTTTTTGAGCTCAATATATATCAAACATCTTCGAGAACTAAAGAAACACCTATTTTTTGGAGGAAATATTTAGCTATAATTTCATTCTTTTTTCATCGTAGGTATTGATGCCAAACGAAACCAGAGATATATTCTCTTCTCTTTCAATTAAACGTTAACTAAATCTGTGCGTGCGCGTCAAAAGTGTGTGTGCGTCAGTGGAACGGTTGCTTGTTCAGATTCGTTGCTATATTGATTAATTACTTTTAAGTATATTAAGTGGCTAGTTTTTATCTTTGTGCATCATTGCCGATAATCTATCAACCGGTGTAAGGAATTTTATATATATATATATATATATATATATATATATATATATATATATATATATATATATATATATATATATATATATATATATATATATATATATATATATATATATATATATATATATATATATATATATATATATATATATATATATATATATATATATACATATTAATTTTTTATTTTTTCGCTTAATTCGTCTCAATTGAAGGCATTTTGTGTTGCATAAGGATAAGCCCTATTTATGAGATATATGGATGAATAGCGATCGTTAGTCGACTGCAAAAGGACCTTTAAACTTACATTGCACCGTCGAAAGTCGTGCACATCCGTAAGTATATCTCATTCAAACATAAGCATTTTCCAATACAAGCTGGGATTTCCTTCGCTACTTTTTAAGTAGCTTTTACTAATTTTATTTTAAATAAAAACATCATCCTATAAACGGATTTCTTTACAAACCTTATCAAATATATATATATATATATATATATATATATATATATATATATATATATATATATATATATATATATATATATATATATATATATATATATATATATATATATATATATATATATATATATATATATATATATATATATATATATATATATATATATATATATATATATAGTAGCTTTTACTAATTTTATTTTAAATAAAAACATCATCCTATAAACGGATTTCTTTACAAACCTTATCAAATATAACAATATTATACTGTTTTCTACAATATTTCTTTACAATTTTTTTAATATTATACAATTTTATATAGGTTTACCCTATTTTGATAACATTATACAATCTTTATTATAAACTCCTCTGCCAGAAATTAAGATTGAAGTTTCTTCTTTCCTTTCATTGAGCATATGGAGGTTTTTTTATTTTTATTTCGATTTAATGGCTCGTTGATAACAAACTCAGCCAATTGTATCATATTTTAAATGTTGGTAGCATTCGAAATTTGAATTATATCGTAATGTCACTTTCATTTAGAAAACGGCTTTGCCGAAAAGATCAATAGTTTAATTTTTTATTTTTTTATTTTTTCGCTTAATTCGTCTCAATTGAAAGCATTTTGTGTTCCATAAGGATAAGCCCTATTTATGAGATATATGGATGAATAGCGATCGTTAGTCGACTGCAAAAGGACCTTTAAACTTACATTGCACCGTCGAAAGTCGTGCACATCCGTAAGTATATCTCATTCAAACATAAGCATTTTCCAATACAAGCTGGGATTTCCTTCGCTACTTTTTAAGTAGCTTTTACTAATTTTATTTTAAATAAACATCATCCTATAAACGGATTTCTTTACAAACCTTATCATATATATATATATATATATATATATATATATATATATATATATATATATATATATATATATATATATATATATATATATATATATATATATATATATATATATATATATATATATATATATATATATATATATATATATATATATATATATATATAATATATATATATATATATATATATATATATATATATATATATATATATATATATATATATATATATATATATATATATATATATATATATATATATATATATATATATATATATATATATATATATATATATATATATATATATATATATATATATATATATATATATATATATATATATATATATATATATATATATATATATATATATATATATATATATATTTGATAAGGTTTGTAATGAATACGACTAGTGTCGAAATATTCTCAGTCAAAGAAATTTCTTCAAAAATCAGTTACTAACATCCATTTCTGTTACAGAAACCATCCTCCATACTATTACATTCAAGGGCACACATTAATTCGGCTGCAATAACTACGAATCTCAAATAAAACTAATTTTATATATTATTGAAAATAATATATATATATATATATATATATATATATATATATATATATATATATATATATATATATATATATATATATATATATATATATATATATATATATATATATATATATATATATATATATATATATATATATATATATATATATATATATATATATATATATATATATATATATATATATATATATATACCTATATATATATATATATATATATATATATATATATATATATTTAAATTATTTTCAATAATATATAAAATTAATTTCATGAAAAGTTACTTATCTGGGGTCCTGGTGGACCAGAAACATTTTAACGAAAGTTAATGTCCTCTTTATATACTTTGGGCAGCAGCACCTGTTTCCGCAATTGATAACTTAGTGAGATTCGTAGTTATTGCAGCCGAATTAATGTGTGCCCTTGGATGTAATAGTATGGAGGATGGTTTCTGTAACAGAAATGGATGTTAGTAACTGATTTTTGAAGAAATTTCTTTGACTGAGAATATTTCGACACTAGTCGTATTCATCTCTATGACATTTATGATAGAACAATTTTTTTCAAATTTGAATTTTAAAAAAAAACTGAACATAGAGAAATGGGTTAATAATATTTTGCAAGGTCGTATTAAATACACTATAACCGACAGTGAAAAACATTATTATTAAATTATTTTAAATGAAAATTATTAATAAGCTTTTTATGAATATGTCTGAACAAATATAATTACTGAATTAATTTTGCCTATTCAGGCCGGGACCCTTGCAAGCGCCTAAAATATTTATAAAATCCAATTCCCAAGATTTAACGTCTCTTTCTTTAGCGTTATCGCCAAGGCACTTGATAATTTTTACTTTAAAACAATTATCAAAAGTTAAATTGTGTGCCTTGGCATGCATTGCTATTGGAAGTTGACTTTCATTGCCTACGCTGGCCCTGTGATTATTCAACCTAATATTAAGATGTGTAGTTGTTTCCCCAATATAAAATGCATTGCAGGTCTTGCAAAGTAATTGATATACAATATTTTTTGAAATGCAACTACAATTGAAAGGAACTCTGTAACTGTTTGTAGTGTTAGGACTAGTAAAATAAATGCTTCGATCTAATAAAGGACATGTTTTACAACGTGATCGACCACATGGTTGTAGGCCCGAATTTTTGTTATTACTAAGATAATTTCGATTATTTTTATTAAGTATTGATTTTAAATTAGGAGGTTTACGAAATGATAAAATTGGTGGTATATCTAATAAACCTTTAGTTGATGGGTCGTTAGCTATAATAGGGAATAAATCTGCTAAATTAGGTCGCAGTTTCTCAGTACCAGGAAAATAAGTAGTACTCAGAAAGATTTTATTTTGATTTAAATTTGAAACCAATTTAGGTTTAGGTGAAAATTTTGTTTCGGAATTTATTATATTTTTATCTAACAAAGGGGCAGGATAATTTCTTTCTACTAGTGATTTTTTAAGATTGGAAAGGTACTTATCTAAATTTTCTTTATTATTAATTAAACGGTGTCCGCGAATGGACATTGAATATGGAATTGACTTTTTGGTATGAAACGGATGACAGCTATCGAAATGTAGGTATTGCTCTTTGTTCGTCGGTTTTATATGAATTGCAGTTTTAATGGTGCCTTCGGATAAAGTGAGATCAATGTCTAAGAATGTAATTTGATTTTCTGATATAGTGTATGTAAAATCTAAGGGTCCGAAATTATTTAAATCTGTAAGGAAGTCAGTGAGTGTGTCATGTTCATGTGGCCAAATCAGTATAATATCATCAATAAACCTATACCACATTAGTGGTTTTAAATTTTGAGTAAGAAGAAATTTATTTTCTAATAACCCCATGAAGAGATTCGCATAAGAAGGTGCCATTCTTGTTCCCATTGCTGTACCTTTAATTTGGAGATAAAATTCATCCTCAAAAGAAAAAGCATTCCTAGTGAGGACGAATTCAGCCAACTTACAAAGAAAATTTGTAGAAGGAATTTGAGGACTGGGCCTTTGATTAAGATAATGGGAAATCGCTTCTAAGCCTAAATCATGGGGAATATTAGTATAAAGAGAGACAGCGTCAATTGTAACAAGTAATAAGTTGTCAGTCTTAGGAATTGTGGTATTTTTTAGAATCTCGATGAAATGGTAACTATCTTTAATGTGTGACTTAAGATTTTTTACAAATGGCTGTAGAAAGTAATCGACAAAAGCTGAAATTCTTTCTGTGGGTGAGTTAAAACTAGCTACTATCGGTCTTCCTGGATTATTAGGTTTATGAATTTTTGGCAATAAGTAAAAATTTGGTGTTCTGATAGGGTTAGGAATTAAAGTATTAACATCTTCATCTGATAATTTTTCAATGGTTTTTTGTTGTTCAATATATTTTTTTATTGTATTAGCAAAATTTTGATTCGGATCATTATATAATTTTTTATAGGAAGTTTCGTCTCTGAGTTGCCTCAAACCTTCAGCTACATAGTCTGTTTTATTGAGGACTAGCGACCCGCCCCGGCTTCGCACGGGTGCAATGCTGATACTAAATACAGTACAGAAAAACTGTGAACGTTGTATATAAAAAATAGCGGCCCGCTCTGGCTTCGCACGGGTATAAAATATATAGCCTATGTGATTAAAATCGATCCAGTAGTTTTGATTTATTCATTACTGCCCGTGGCCCGCACGCGTTAAATTTGGAGTAAAACAATCCCCCTTTCCCTATACCATGAAGATTTCCTGCTATCTTTGGAATATCTAAATTCATACACTACATTTTTACTTATTTACTTTTTACATTTTTAACTATTTATTTTATTTTTACAACATATTACAGAATGTCTTTATAAACAACGTTCACAGCTTTCTTGTCATTAGACAATACAAACATGTTTTCTCTGGAGGTCACTCTTGAAAGAGCGACATACAGTTGTCCATGTGAAAAACAGTCAACGCTCAAATCTAAGCCTGCAACGTTGAAGGTTTGACCCTGCGATTTATTAATGGTCATTGCAAAAGATGTCTTTACCGGAAACTGTAAACGTTTAAATTGGAAGGGTAAATCCGATGATATCAGAGGGATTCGGGGAATCAATACATCTTCTCCGGTACCACATCCTGTGAGTATTGTGCAATCTATTATGAAAGTTTTCAATGATTTTACCAGCAAACGCGCGCCATTGCAAAGTTTAGGTGGATTCAGGTTTCCTAATAAAATAACAGGACAACCTACTTTCAACACCATTTTGTGAGGAGGGAGTCCAGACGGGTTCGAAGAGTTTAGAAATTCTGTAGGAAAATGAACAGCTTCTTCCAAATCGAGAACAGTATCGACCGAGTAGTATATTTTCGTCGGCGCATCAATCTTTGAAAGAATCAAGTTATTTACTTTATCTACTTGTTCGTTAGTTGGTGACAGAATCGCTCTTTCTTTAAACCAAGATATTGTCTTATAACTTATGTTATCAATGTCAGGATAGACATTGTTGACTAACTCTTGGATGTTGTCTATCAAAACGCAAAGGTTTTCTAGGTCAATCCTTCCCTCACTTTGTGTTAACTCTCCATTGCCAACTTTTAGCAGCATCTCTGGAAATAGCCTGTTTTCACGTGAAGATGACGAAACCCTCATATTAGTTTTAAGCTTTAATTTATTGACATGTGGCCAAAGGTTGGATCTTTTTAGGCAAGCATTTATTTCGTCAGCACGTGTTCCTCGAGTCACAACTGGTAGGATTTGACGGAAATCTCCTGAGAACAGAATTGTACATCCACCCATAGGTGAATTTTTGTTGCGCAAATCGCGCATTGTCCTATCCAGTGCTTCCACAGACGTCTTGTTTGACATGGTAGCTTCGTCCCAGACTATTAATGAGCAGTCACGCATCAATTTTCCTGTATTGCTCTGTTTAGAAACACTACAGACGCTGTTATTATCATCGGTGGCGATTTTCAGCGGGAGCTTGAATGTGGAGTGTGCGGTTCGGCCTCCTTCCAAAAGCGTAGCGGCAATGCCGGATGACGCAACAGCTAACGCATTTTTTCCGATAGATCTCACTTTTTTTAAAAGCAGATTGATTAAAAATGTTTTTCCTGTACCTCCTGGGGCATCAAGGAAAAACAATTTCCCTTCATTGTTATCAATTGTTGATAGCAATGCAGTGAATACTTTTTTCTGATCGATGTTTAATCGTGGCTCATCTTGAGCTATATTTTGTAAAAGTCTCGTTTGATCGTATGATGTTTCTCTTGTGTATTCGGCACTGTTAGTTAAATCTGAGTTAGTAGTATTAGCTGGCATCGGCAGCCCAAAATCCTTGATCGATTTACCCGAAAGTAATTGCACTACTTTGTTCAATTCCAATAATGCTTCGTCAAATATGTTTTGATCATATTGTACATCATCTGAGTTTAACTCTCGCCGTCGCCGAATCAGAATATCACTGGCCATATTTTCTTGAAATTTATTCCATAGATTAACAGAATCAGTTACTTGACAAAACACTACTATGACGGCAAATAAATATCTTAATGATGTAGCTGAACTACAAACAGCTGCTTCTGATAATGTGTTTTCCCAGTGAGAATCGTCTTCCAAGAGCCCCATATCTTTGCATGCTGCTTGATAAGTATTGTAAACAACACCTTGTACAGTTCTTAGGTGTGCAAAGGATGTCGGGCCTTTTACAATATGCAATAACATTCTCAGATAAAAGTATTCGCTGTTGTTGGGATGAACCACGTAGACTCTGCCAAGAGCATCCGTTTTTTTTACTCCGGGGAAACCATCAACCGCAGTACCTTGTTTTCGCCGTTGAAAATTTTTAGAACTCTGGTTCCATGTATAGTAACCTGGAACTCTGTCATACGTCAGTGTTTTCGCGAAATCATCGCGATAGAGTCTCTCCAAGAAGTTGTTGTAAGCTGCTGCTCGTAGAATCAGGAACCACGACTCTATTTTCTTCCTACATCTACCGAAATATTATGTACGCACGTAGACACCTAGCAGAAGTTCCGGTAAATAGTGATTTTCATCATCACGATATGAGGAATATATCCAATCTCCGAATAAACCGACAGCGACTTAGCAAAGTGCGATACAGTTTAATCACCAAAATTTGTCCTTCTATAATAAGATTCCAGAGCAAATGAAAAGCCTTGGAGAGGACCAATTTAAAAAGATAATTATAAATAATTTGGTAAGAAACCCAATTGATGGTATAAGGGAGTTCGAAAATTCCGAGTTTATTTTCCATGTTGATAATTAGTAAAATTTGTAAAATTTAAACATAACGGTATTATAATAGCTTACATTTTAATTCTCATATAATTTATTGTACATCTATTTATGTTTAAAAAATACGAAGGCATATATATTGCTTGTGAGTAATACTGAATATAATACAGCCATGAAAACTATCATGATAGTTATGTTTTTAATAATTAAATTTTAAGCATTTGATTTTGTGACGTATCCAAGTGTAGGAATGCCTATCTACTGGAGTAGTTGATTGTATTGTATTGTATTGTATGATCTTGGCGGAATTATCACAAGTTTCACTAAAAGCGTTCTCGTCAATTATGCAACTAAAATATTTTTCAAATCTATAGGATGTACACAAACTATAGATTTTTGGCGACTGGAAAATAGGGACAAATTTACTATTTTACAAATTTACTTATTTATTACGATTTTGTCATTTTCAATTACTATTAATTGTAAATACGCAGGCATAAGAAAGAAGGCTACGCCACAGTTGGTAAGACGACAGATCGCAGTGACTGGTTTGTACGCTTGACTACTGTTGATGACGTAGGAAAAATATTTCACTTGGTGGTGGCAAAAATATTCCAAGTAAATAATGTAAGTATATAAATTTTAATAGTGGTTTTTCCTAGAAGAACGCCTGCCGCCTCATAGGACACCATCTGCGAATAACTACGAAAAGATTAATTATAAAAAACAAAAATAAATATTTTTATTCTTACCGCAAGAAATAGATATTTGTAAATATCCAGCTTCTTTAGCAATGATGAGTGATGGCCGTAGGTATACAACCACGGCAACTTGCTGAATAGAACCACCCGTCGATCCTCTTTCAATGAGAGTAGGCAAGATCTGAGAGAAGAATGGGTAGTATATGTTTCCCTCAAAGTTAAATAATTGATCGAATTCGCACTGAAATCATTAAAAAATAAAGCTTGTTAATTGAGGATTATGTTCATATTTCAAGGGGCTGTCATATAATAAATTTCGGGGACAGCCTTCTGTGGGTTTGTTTTATAATTTGCACTTTCTGAACGTAAAACCCGTTATATGTCACTCGGGCACACAATGCCTCCATCGCGATTACTTTACCGGCAGTGGAAAAGTATGGTCAACGTACTTCTGTGTGATTGTGTGTATTCCTCCACAATAGCGCCCAACCGCTTCATCCGATTGAGGTGAAATTTGGCATGAAGGCATCATTTTATCGGCAAGAGTTGAAAAGATTATGGTTGAAATCGGACCACCGGGGGCGCACCAGTCATACTTCAATCCCGAAATATTGGACTTATTTGAAAGTCGGTCACAGATTCGTCGTTGGGACACATTGAGAAATTTTATTTGGAATATCTCTAATACAAGCGACATTATTTTTTAATTCTTCCGTATTTAAGTAGATTGTAGCGTCCGCATTGACACCGGTACGTTGTTACCGAAGTTAAGCAGCGGCGGGTGCGGTCAATAGTGGGATGGGTGACCGCCTAAGTTGTTTGACTGCGTGATGCTACAAATGCCCGTCTAGAAGATGGTGCCAATAGGCAACAAAGCGGGTTCCACAAAAAAGCATATGCCTTGTGGGTAAAAAAAAAAGTGGCTCAGAAATGGTGACTTACATCCTGACGTAGGCCATAATTGTTACTTGATACTTGACAATAAATACATTAAGCAGATTTGGTTCGTAACACATTAATAAAATGATACTTAATAATTAGAGCTACAATTTTATATTTGCATAATAAGAAATCTTTTTAACCTACTTAATTTAATGGTCAATTTATTTGTTTATGCAATAATTTATTTATTTATTTATATATTTAAAAAGATACTAAATCATATTACCAAATAGCCATTTTAATACCACGGAAACACTACAAAAAATTTACAAAAATAATACATTTGCGATCATAATCAATTGTAGTTCAATCACTATAAGAAGGGGGTGGAAATGAGTTGGCAAAAGGGGGTGTAGGATGATGGGAGCGGGGTTTGTTTGGAGGGGAAATTGATTGAAGGGAGGGGGTTGGTAGGGGGGTTATCATCAGGATGGGCTACCTTACGGGGGGAGGCTTGTCTGCTGCCGAGAATGTCTTGGGGTGACACAACCAATTTTTCTTCATTTTCACCGACTCCTTTTTCCTAGGCATAAAAATTCCGGTACAAAGCCGATAACAAAGCACTACAGCAAGACACAATACATCATAGGGTAAGCCATTAAGATGTACACCAAAATATAAACTGCAGCAATTGCAATGGTGGAATGGAAAATACCCGACTAATTGTATTATTTAAAATGCAAGTTACGCCTTGATTGAGTCGGCAAGACGTATTTTTTTCTATTAGATTTATAACTATATAAGCAGTAATATGACGCCAATATCATTGCATTGTAACTCAAAATATTCTCGCCTCGAACATATTCTCGCCTCCATTATTAATGTCGTCACAACAAGGTGGAATGCATGAGTCGTTTGGCAGTGGCCCAGAAAGAATGGTGTATTAGGCGTTTAGGAGTTCTAAAATGTCAAACCCATTAGTTTCTCGCGCCACAACGCATAATTTCCGGTTGGCTGCCATTTTCTTCATAACGGCGGAAAGATTACGACTCACAGGTATAAATATAGTTTTTTCACGCGTTAATGGATAGTGTTTTTCAATAACTGAATAGCGTTTTATGACGAAATGAACAGTATTTCTACGACAGGAACTGAAATCTAGGACTAGCTACAGAGTAAGGGAAAACCTAACAAAGACAATTTTGGCTATGGGTCGGGCAAGAAACGGAGACACCCCTTGGAGGGACTAGTAATAAAGAGATCATTTCACGGCTTACACGGTATTGCCATATAAGTATTACAAACGTCCATAAACCGCAGAGTTATAATTTCCTGGCAGCATTGAGTTATCACGGTTATGATATATGTACATTCATTTCAAGGTTTCAAAGGAAATACATTGGGAAATTAGTGGCATCGTGGCATTTAAAATTATTGGCTCTCACAGCACCAAAGTGGCTTAATGTTTCGTAAAGGCAGTCACTTTAGTGCAAAGATGCAGCGTGTATAATACTACTAGATTTGAAAAGATGGCAACGACTTATTCATGCCATAGTCATTCATCATTATGCCTACTATATTGTCGAGCAATGTAATACGTCTGGTCGTAACCGTGTGTTTGTATGGTTAATAATTTAGCCAGGAAAATCGTAATTTAAGGAGGTCACATCTTTCTTTTTTCTGAGTGTGCAACATGAGGACTTTAGCTAGGATATAGGAGGATTTTAGCTACTTAGGATATACTTAGGGGAGTACGACAGGGCTGCATCCTCTAGCCATTGCTGTGCAATATATTCGCCGAGGCAATCTATTCGGCAGCTCTGCACGATGTCTCGGAAGGAATCACAGTTACAGGTCATGTCATTAACAATATCAGATATGCTGATGACACCATCTTGATATCTGTTACCAGAAATAGCCTGCAGAAACTCGTCTACATCGTCGCCATAGCGAGTGCCTCATACTGCATTAACATCAACGCCAAAAAGACAAAATATATGGTAGTAAGCCGAACACCGCGGTCAAACTCTTCCATCAATATCCATAGTACTGAACTTGAAAGAGTGAGTCGATACAAATACCTGGGTTTCATAGTCAACGACGAAGGAGACTACGGTTTGGAAATTAGGTGCCGAAAAGAGCAGGTCCTTTCAAAAATGGAGAAAGTCCTCTGTGACCGTAATTTGAGCCACAATCTACGCACGCGTAAAGCAGAATGCTACGTATTCTCCGTCCTCCTATGTATATAGAGCTAAGGCCTGCACACTCAAAGAAAGGATTGGTAAGCACGTGGAAGCGTTTGAAATCCACGGTGCTCTTGAACACATTTAAGCTGGGGTAATGACAGTCTTAAGCTATTAAAATCTAGACGTAGATATTAGGCTATTAAAATTGTACTCATAAAGTTACCTTAGCTAATACTTTTCCTTTCACCAAATCCCATGGCAAAAGTAAAACGTTGTAAGGCGAAGAATAAAACAATACTTTCATAAATGCAAACGGATCAAGAAATGTATTTAAGTCCGTTCCTGGACGTATATTGCCGGATCCTGAAAAGAACGCAAAAGGAGATGTTATATATATATATATATATATATATATATATATATATATATATATATATATATATATATATATATATATATATATATATATATATATATATATAATGATTGTGATTTTTTTCATTGTTTTTCGCTTAAATTTGTCTTTAATAAAGACATTTTATTTTGGTTTGCAAAAGGATACGCTTTGTTTTTGAGATGAGGATGAAGGGTGATCGTTCGCTAGCGATAAAGGGATCCCATTAAACCTACAGTGTACCGTCGAAAGTGGTACTCATCCAAGAATACATCTCGTTTAAACAATAAGCATTTCCCAGTCCAGTCCGGGAAAACCTTCCAGCTATGTAAGTGGCTTTTATTATTTTTATTTTTTCATCAAAGTGTCATCCTTTAAACGAATTCTTTAAAAAAAGATTTTACAAAAAACCAATCAAATATTAACAATATTATACAATTTTATCTTATGTTTTGAACTCTTGTAAATATCATATAGCCTTAAGTATAAACTTCTCGACCAGAAATTACGATTTATATCTTATTTCATGGGAACGAGCAAATGAAGTATTTTATTTTTATTTTCATTTAATAGCTGGCTGATAGCGAGCCCAGCAATCGTATATCGTCCTTTTAAAGAGTGGATATATTCGAATTTCATATCGAATTTACGAAATGTCATTCCGCATTTAAGAGACGATTGATTGTGATTTTTTTCATTGTTTTTCGCTTAAATTTGTCTTTAATAAAGACATTTTATTTTGGTTTGCAAAAGGATACGCTTTGTTTTTGAGATGAGGATGAAGGGTGATCGTTCGCTAGCGATAAAGGGATCCCATTAAACCTACAGTTTACCGTCGAAAGTGGTACTCATCCAAGAATACATCTCGTTTAAACAATAAGCATTTCCCAGTCCAGTCCGGGAAAACCTTCCAGCTATGTAAGTGGCTTTTATTATTTTTATTTTTTCATCAAAGTGTCATCCTTTAAACGAATTCTTTAAAAAAAGATTTTACAAAAAACCAATCAAATATTAACAATATTATACAATTTTATCTTATGTTTTGAACTCTTGTAAATATCATATAGCCTTAAGTATAAACTTCTCGACCAGAAATTACGATTTATATCTTATTTCATGGGAACGAGCAAATGAAGTATTTTATTTTTATTTTCATTTAATAGCTGGCTGATAGCGAGCCCAGCAATCGTATATCGTCCTTTTAAAGAGTGGATATATTCGAATTTCATATCGAATTTACGAAATGTCATTCCGCATTTAAGAGACGATTGATTGTGATTTTTTTCATTGTTTTTCGCTTAAATTTGTCTTTAATAAAGACATTTTATTTTGGTTTGCAAAAGGATACGCTTTGTTTTTGAGATGAGGATGAAGGGTGATCGTTCGCTAGCGATAAAGGGATCCCATTAAACCTACAGTGTACCGTCGAAAGTGGTACTCATCCAAGAATACATCTCGTTTAAACAATAAGCATTTCCCAGTCCAGTCCGGGAAAACCTTCCAGCTATGTAAGTGGCTTTTATTATTTTTATTTTTTCATCAAAGTGTCATCCTTTAAACGAATTCTTTAAAAAAAGATTTTACAAAAAACCAATCAAATATTAACAATATTATACAATTTTATCTTATGTTTTGAACTCTTGTAAATATCATATAGCCTTAAGTATAAACTTCTCGACCAGAAATTACGATTTATATCTTATTTCATGGGAACGAGCAAATGAAGTATTTTATTTTTATTTTCATTTAATAGCTGGCTGATAGCGAGCCCAGCAATCGTATATCGTCCTTTTAAAGAGTGGATATATTCGAATTTCATATCGAATTTACGAAATGTCATTCCGCATTTAAGAGACGATTGATTGTGATTTTTTTCATTGTTTTTCGCTTAAATTTGTCTTTAATAAAGACATTTTATTTTGGTTTGCAAAAGGATACGCTTTGTTTTTGAGATGAGGATGAAGGGTGATCGTTCGCTAGCGATAAAGGGATCCCATTAAACCTACAGTGTACCGTCGAAAGTGGTACTCATCCAAGAATACATCTCGTTTAAACAATAAGCATTTCCCAGTCCAGTCCGGGAAAACCTTCCAGCTATGTAAGTGGCTTTTATTATTTTTATTTTTTCATCAAAGTGTCATCCTTTAAACGAATTCTTTAAAAAAAGATTTTACAAAAAACCAATCAAATATTAACAATATTATACAATTTTATCTTATGTTTTGAACTCTTGTAAATATCATATAGCCTTAAGTATAAACTTCTCGACCAGAAATTACGATTTATATCTTATTTCATGGGAACGAGCAAATGAAGTATTTTATTTTTATTTTCATTTAATAGCTGGCTGATAGCGAGCCCAGCAATCGTATATCGTCCTTTTAAAGAGTGGATATATTCGAATTTCATATCGAATTTACGAAATGTCATTCCGCATTTAAGAGACGATTGATTGTGATTTTTTTTATTGTTTTTCGCTTAAATTTGTCTTTAATAAAGACATTTTATTTTGGTTTGCAAAAGGATACGCTTTGTTTTTGAGATGAGGATGAAGGGTGATCGTTCGCTAGCGATAAAGGGATCCCATTAAACCTACAGTGTACCGTCGAAAGTGGTACTCATCCAAGAATACATCTCGTTTAAACAATAAGCATTTCCCAGTCCAGTCCGGGAAAACCTTCCAGCTATGTAAGTGGCTTTTATTATTTTTATTTTTTCATCAAAGTGTCATCCTTTAAACGAATTCTTTAAAAAAAGATTTTACAAAAAACCAATCAAATATTAACAATATTATACAATTTTATCTTATGTTTTGAACTCTTGTAAATATCATATAGCCTTAAGTATAAACTTCTCGACCAGAAATTACGATTTATATCTTATTTCATGGGAACGAGCAAATGAAGTATTTTATTTTTATTTTCATTTAATAGCTGGCTGATAGCGAGCCCAGCAATCGTATATCGTCCTTTTAAAGAGTGGATATATTCGAATTTCATATCGAATT
>CALYMY010000260.1:30000-51211 GCA_944548615.1 Micropterix aruncella
GCACGACTTTCGACGATGCAATGTAAGTTTAAAGGTCCTTTTGCAGTCGACTAACGATCACTATTCATCCATATATCTCATAAATAGGGCTTATCCTTATGCAACACAAAATGCCTTCAATTGAGACGAATTAAGCGAAAAAATAAAAAATTAAACAAATTGATCACTTCGGCAAAGCTGTGACATAAATGAAGGTGACATATCGAAATAATTCAAATTTTGAATACTACCAACATTTAAAATATGATACAATAAGGCTGAGTTTGTTATCAACGAGCCATCAAGGCCATCGACTTCACGCGCAAAACTGTCCCGGGCAGAAGTGACGACTAAATTTTTACCCCGCGATAGGAGGGGTTAACGAGCCATTAAATCGAAATAAAAATGAAAAAACCTCCATATGCTCAATGAAATGAAAGAAGAAACTTCAGTCTTAATTTCTGGCAGAGGAGTTTATAATAAAGATTGTATAATATTATCAAAATAGGGTAAACCTATATAAAATTGTATAATATTAAAAAATTGTAAAGAAATATTGTAGAAAACAGTATAATATTGTTATATTTGATAAGGTTTGTAAAGAAATCCGTTTATAGGATGATGTTTTTATTTAAAATAAAATTAGTAAATGCTACTTAAAAAGTAGCGAAGGAAATCCCAGCTTGTATTGGGAAATGCTTATGTTTGAATGAGATATACTTACGGATGTGCACGACTTTCGACGGTGCAATGTAAGTTTAAAGGTCCTTTTGCAGTCGACTATATATATATAAAATATTTGATAGTTCTTTGTGTATATTCTTTATAGAATTGATTAGAAGGATGATTAACCACTTTTTGAAAATAAAAAATAAAAAAGAAAATTCGAAATTTAAAATTTTTCCACCTGTCACCTGTCATCTAGTTTTTAAGAAGACGGCATAAGCCGACAAAAAACAAGTATTTCATTGTTTTTTTGCTCGAACTAAGATCTAATCGAGTGATTTTATTATTTAGGAAGGATGGTTGCTTAGTTTAGAGATTGGTTGTTTGAAGGGTGAGTGTTTCCCCTTAAAAAGGCCTTGTAAACCTACATCTCTGTTCGCAAGTCAAAGACAACCAACCAATCTCGTTTAAATATAAAGCAATCCCTAATTCAAACAAGGGACCCCTTTCTCCACTATGTGCTATGTATGTAAGTGGCTTTTATTATTATTTTCTTCATAATCATCCTTCTAATCAATTCTATAAAGAATATATATATATATATATATATATATATATATATATATATATATATATATATATATATATATATATATATATATATATATATATATATATATATATATATATATATATATATATATATATATATATATATATATATATATATATATATATATATATATATATATATATATATATATATATATATATATATATATATATATATATATATATATATATATATATATATATATATATATATATATATATATATATATATATATATATATATATATATATATCCCTGAGTAACAGTGATAGCACATCTCCCTTCTACATACCTGCCTATACTTAAAATAGCCACATTACTGAAACTCACTTTAATACGCTTACCTACCCAATGCATACTACGTAATATGAGAAAACTACAGGAAAATTTAAATGCTATAAAGGTTTACCAAAAATAGTTCCTCCAGCGATGTAGAGCATCTTCACCCTGGTAAGGAAGTAAGGATCCAAGATGAGCGCCGCAGCGATATTGGTGAGCGGACCAAAACAGAAAATCACCAGCCTCCCTGAAAAAACAATAACCCTTTCCACTTATCCAAACAAACAATTATTCGGTACCTAAAAACCTATTTTGTAAAATGGAATAACTTGCATATCAACAGTTTCAGAAAATCGTCAGAGTGTATACATTACCAACTGTTGTGTAAACAATGATTATTTTTTTTAATATATATTTTTTCTCACCCTTATTTGGTTGATTAACCACCGGGTCATCACACGTGATCACCCTAATGATCACCCGTATTTAGCTTAGAAATATGAAGACGTGACCTACAACTCCCGCGTATTTTACTTCAGCGTGATTCGAATTAAAAATATAATTATCTGAAAAATAATACTTCATAACTCTTTAATTATAATGCTAGAATGGAAAAGAAACATGTATTTAGATCGCGAGAATAATTCCTCTAACGTTGTTATGTCATTTCATAACATCTATAATAGTTTACGAAATTAATATTAAATTTTGAAAAATATTAAATATTAAACAATGAAAACTTTTAAAAGCGAACTTGAAAATCGCGACGTTATAAATCGAAGAACAGGAAATAAAAGAATTGCAAATTCTTTAAATTAAAATGCAAATTATTATCGTACGTATAATAACCAATACCTAAGTAGCAATGCATATCGTTTTAACTAGATGAAATTTGGAAAAGTATATGATCAGAATTTTGTATCAGATTTTTTAATGTGTGTATCAATTAGATCGATATGATTTTTATTGGTTTAGTCATCGTTTAACCCTTAGAAGGGCGGCCATGGGAATAAAATTAATGATAGCTTGTTTCAACCCTCGAAAATTAGTTTGTAGGGGGTATTAATACACCCATTTTATTTTATTTATTATAAAAGGTACACAAACAATACTCTAATAAAACATGGCTATCGCTAAGATTTTAACTTTGTTTCTAATTAGAGTATAATATTATATGCGTACTCCGCATGCTTAATTTATAATTGCGTATGTGCCGTATCTCATGATTCACAAAATTATCAAAATTATCAAAATTATCAGTACAAAAATTAATATCCTTATAAAATATCAAAACAAAAATTAAAAATTTTAGAAATAAGTTTAAATGGTAAAAAAAAATGATCAAATATTGTCTGGAATAAAATAATAAAAACATAAAAATTATCAAAACAAAAATAAAAATTTTTAGTAATAAGTTTACAGTGAATTCTGAAAAACAGTTAAACAATTAAATGGTAAAAAAAATTTATCAAATATTGTCTGGAATAAAATAATAAAAACATACGGTAAATTATCAATTTGTTTCATAATACGTTATTTATAATGGACTTAACTACTAATGGTCCCAGGTTGAAGAAATCAATGTTATCGGTTATAGTGTTGTATAACCGGCATGTACGTGAGATAGGATTGTGGAAAGATTGATTTGTTTGCGAAGTGGGAAGGTGAAATGTTAAGTGCTGCCTCTGTCGCCTGGATGGTACGTTGAAATTTAACGCTTCTAATAAATCTGGTGAGTCTATCCCGCCGTTAAGAAGTTTGTGCAGAAACATTAGACTTCCGCACTCTCTCCTCTTTCTATGAGTAAAAATCTTAAAATAATTTAAACGCTCTTCATAAGAGTAGAGAGTGCGTGATAGGCCGGTTTTATAGGTTACCATACGCATATACTTCCTCTGCACAGACTCTATCGCTTCCGAATGCACCTCATAGTATGGATTCCAAATTATGGAACCAAACTCCAGTTGGCTGCGTACAAGAGAATTATAGAGCAAGTTAAAAGAGTTAATATTTTTAAACGGGTTAGTAACCCTATATATAAAACCCAGTGTTCGCTCGCTCTTACTTACTACATTGTTGATATGCTCTCTAAAAGTCAGGTGCTCGTCGTGAAGTATTCCTAGATCTCTTACACTTTTTGTAGATTTTAGTGTTGAATTGCCGATAGAGTAAGGGTAGTCTTTAATTTGCTTATTTCTAGTGAAACGAATAATTTGACATTTTTCAACATTCAGTTCCATTCTATTAGATTCACACCATTTCTCCAATTCGCAAAGATCTTTCTGTAGTGCATTGCAATCCTCCATTGTCAGTATTTCTTCGAATATTTTTAAATCATCTGCATACATTAGATGCCGACAGCGTATACTCTTAGAGAGATCATCAATGAATATTAAAAATAGAAGTGGTCCGAGATTTGATCCCTGAGGCACACCAGATTTAACTAAGGCAGGGATCGCACAATGGGGCTAAACCCCTGAATCGTTGGCAAAAAGTCCCACTTGCAAAGTGTTATCTGTTGTTCTGGTTTATAACTCATAAAGAGCAGGTATAACTAGCCGGTCGATAACCGGTTTTATTTCCGCGATTCAACACTAATACGATCGAGTAACGTCAGTCGAAACTTACCCTTCTCGCAGGCCGTACGAATTTGACAAATTTTCAAGTATTTTAACGTCAGGTTTAAGTGATTTTTTATTAAAAAAATATTATGGAAGCCTCGGCATTGGGTACGTAATATAGTTACGCCTTTAAAAATGTATTTTAAACATAATTCTTAGTTAGATAATATTTTTAACTTTGAATTAATAAAATGTTTGAGTATTTGTTTGTTTTTGAGAAAACATAAGGTTTTTAGTCCCACTAGTTGTCACTAGGTGCAATGATTTTGGTACATTATTATACCTGATACCATAGTCTTTCAATTGATAACAAACATGTTTGCCCGTATTTGCCCCAATCTATGTAAATTACTGATTTACTAGTAATATAAAATAGTAAATATAATTAATATTTTTAAAAAGCTAAGTTTTTTATTTTTTTTTGGTTTAGGATCTGGATATAGTAATTTTTTTATATCACGAGCGTACTAGATGCCCGGAATGGAAATATTCAGAGCTGAATACAAACATATCTTATTTTATTGCCGATTTCAAGAAAAGATGGTCTTCTTCGAACCAAACAAGACAAAGGTTTCTCACAAAAAATGATAGTTGGCTTAATTAAATCTTCGATAAGTTTCCCGAACTTTGTAGGCCGAAACTTAACATCGGGAAGAACAAAATTGGATTTTAAAGAAGCTTCGGATAGGACAAAGCGTTTGAAAATACAGGACTTAAGGTCGAGTCACAGTGCTGAGGAGCTGTGTTATGCAGTACAAATGAGCCTAAGATCTTCTGGAGCAATTGATGCTGCTGTATTGCTAAAAGAAGTTACTACTACTTTTAAGAAAGAGAAAGCAAAAAAAACAGGGCTTCTTCCCGTGCATGAAGCTTTATCAATGTTTGTAGAAGCGCAACTCACAAGAAGCCAATACGACGTAATAAGATCTAAAGCTACAGACCGATTCCCATCATACAAAAAAATACAAGAAGCCAAAAAGGAATGCTACCCTTATAAGAAGTATATTGAAGTGACTGAAACAGGGGCTGAGATTGAGCTACAAGGACTGCTCGACCACACGTATCCTTCAGTTTCAGAATAAAGTTTTGAAGAGCCAACAACCAGTTAGTTTTAATATCAAAGTGGGGACTTATAATCTGAACAAAAGTTTACAAACGAGTCATACAAAGATGCAAGTATTTTTCTGTCTTCATTAGTACCCTTGAGGCTTAAAAACGGAGATCCTGAAGGCCCAACTAAAGCTCAAACGATACTATGGAGCAATACAAGGGCATCTTCAAAAGATTTTACCGTCCAATCAAGTTCCAGTTCGTTCACGAAACTGTTGAAGTTGCTAAAAAGGAAAAAGAACACATTCAATATAAAATAAACCGATTAGTCACAACCAAATATGAAAATGACGAAGGCGCAGTGATAGAAATGACCCATAAATTGCTTTTTACTATAGTTGACGGAAAATTTTCAATTCTCTAACAGATACAAAGTCGACATTGCGATGTTTTTATGTGGTTTAACGTCTAAAGACTTTATTAACACTAGTAAATTCGTGAATACTAGTATAAAGCAGGATAATTTAGAATTTGGAATGTCCACTCTTCACGCCTGGATAAGATTCTTTGAGTGTTTACTCAATGTATCATACAAATTGCTATTACAGAAATGGCAAGCTCGAGGCGCAGAGAACAAAAAAATAATAAATAGAAGAAAACATGAAATCAGGGTAAATTTTAAATCGAAATTGGGTGTAATTATCGACAAACCTAAACCTGGATACGGCAGCAGTAACTATGGGAACACGGCTCGACGCTTTTTTTGAAAATGAAGAAGTATTATGCAAAATAACAGGAGTCGATCTAGAAGTGATAAAACGATTTCGTACCATACTACGAGCAATGGCAAGTGAATACACCATTAATTTACAACGATTCCAATCTTATACATTGGAAAGTGCACGTTTCTTTGTGGAAAAATATCCGTGGTACTGTATGCCCCCTACAATACATAAGGTTTTAATTCATTGGCCTATAATAATTGAAAAAACTTTATTGCCTATAGGGCAACTAAGCGAAGAAGCCCAGGAGGAAAATAACAAAATGTTTAAAAGGCACAGAGAAGGATATTCACGCAACATTTCAAGAGTAAGACCAACGAAGACATCATTAAAAGGTTTTTGATATCATCATACCCACTCATCACCAATATGCAGTAGCCACAACAACATATACATGCATTAGACCCAGATGTGATCCAACTTTGCAAGCACCTGAATTAGATATTTCTGGCACATCAGAATTAGTTTCAGATGATTCGAATGATGATGATGAATGAAGGTTGTGCAATAAATGGTTACTATATTGCATTATTTTGTTTTCTTTTAATTATTATTTTTTTATATATCACAAGTCATCGTTATACATTTTGAAATAATTTTTCGTTTTCAAATTAAGACTCTTTTGTGGAATTTTAGACATAAATAACAGTTTTAAAACAGAAAAATGCATTGTGATGTTAGCTGACACTAAAAAATGTTGAAACAAAAGAAAAAATATTTTTTGCCAACTTTTCATGACATCTGCCCCACTGTTGATCGATGTATATCCTTTCACACGAACAATTTGTGCCCTATTTGATAGGTACGACTTCATCCATCTAAGTAGGTTACCGTGAATACCGTTATTTGCAAGTTTCATATGTAATATGTCATGATTAACTTTGTCAAACGCTTTAGCGAAGTCGGTATACACGGCATCCACCTGGTGTTTCCTATTAAACGCGGATGAAATGTACTGGTTGTACTCCAACAGGTTAGTTTCCACCGATCGGTTTTTGGTGAATCCATGCTGGTACGGACACATTATATGTTTAAAATGTCGTGTAACATGATCACAGACAAGAGATTCGAATATCTTTCCGAAACAGGAGAGTATGCTTATTGGTCTGTAGTTAGATACTGAATTCCTGTCTCCGGATTTATGAATCGGTATTATATTAGCAATCTTCCACTGCGATGGAAATACTCCTATCTCAAGACATTTATTATATATAATGTGCAATGGCTGTACGATTTCTGTTGAAAATTTTTTAATGAATAAGGGAGGGATTTCATCATGACCTGGACCGTTACTATCATCTAACATTTTTAACTTAGTTCTAATATCTATGTTAATAATAATAATATTGCATAGCGAGTAATTAGCACTCGAAACACACACACTTTGTTGAGTCAGCTGCACTGGGTTAGCATCAAAAACTGAGGAAAAGTATTCCGAGAACAACTCGCTTATTCCGGATCCATCGTTGGCAGTTTTGGATTGAAAATACATAGTATCCGGTATCGCTGGTTTTGATTTTTTTGCTTTTACGAATGACCAGAATGGTTTACTTGTCTTATTTAGAGACTCTTCAATTGTCTTAATATAGTCATCATAACTTTCTTTTATCATTTTTTTACCTCTTTTTCTCAGCAAAGAAAATGTTTCGTAGTCGACCGCGTTGCCGTACCTTTTTGCCTTTTTTTTGAATTTTTCTTTTTCCTTCAGCAACTTTATACAGGATGTATTTAACCATGCAGGAAATTTTAAGGTCTTTTGTTCTTAAATGGTATTGCTATTTTAATTATTTCCCACAGCTTGGAATAGAATGTTTCGACTAATAAATCTGGGTCATCAACCGTTAAGCATGTATACCAGTTAATTAGTGACAACAATTCAGTACATTTTTTTGTAGTAGCCCTTAAAGAAATCATATCGAGCTGTTGCAGTATTTTGAACCAGCTCGAAGTTATATGCAAGTTTCAGATATATGTCTAGCGGTGGGTGATGAGCGTCGACTCGGCTTATTGCTGTGGAACTTTTAACACATGTATTGTCTTTGTCAGACAATATTAAATCTAAAATTCGATCGAAAGGGTTCTTGATATAGTTAGATTGTGTGAGGTTACCGGTGGACATAAGTTCCTGTAGGGCTATGGATTTTTGCCCTGAAAAATGTATTTCGTCTCTATCCCCTCCATTTTCACAGATTCTGTTCCAATTGATATGCGGTAGGTTGAAATCTCCAATGATGACGTTTTGATTTTGTATTTCTGAGTTTATACAGATTTCTTGACATTTTGAAGTAAAACATTGAAATGTATTAATCGGGATGTTAGGTGGTAGATAGATTGCACATATATTTAGAAGCTTCTTTTTAGAATTATTCGGCTCTATTTGTATCCATAGATCTTCATTTCTGTTTCCCATAATGGCATTCTTCTAGACTTGATTGTATTCAGTATAGCCACCAGAACTCCGCCCCCGTTGTTATATTCGGATGCACTGGATTCCCGATCTCGCCGATATATAACATAACGTGAATCAAATATTTCGCCATCGTATACACCAGAGTTCAGATAAGTTTCCGTCAGACAAATTATATGATAGTTGTTGTTTAACACCTCTAGGTTTATTTCTTGTAGTTTAGATCGCATCCCCCGAATATTTTGGTAATAGATGTTATAGCAATTGAATTTTATATCTTAACTTAATTAAGGCTTGCGTTGTGGTAGTAATATTGATATTTCAAAGTGTGTAGCATCGTAATATTTTTAATGTTGATTGCTGGAGTGTTGTTATTTTTCCGCATAAATATAAGGCCATTTCGGATCCAGACGAATTCCCATTTGTTATTTTAGCCCATATTCTGGATGCCCATATTCTGGAAGCTCATACTAATATATAACAATAACTTATTCAATGAATGCGACTTTTACGACATATAACTGCATAATTACGTAAATATCGAGATCAGCCGTCTGCGAATTGTTGCAACAGAAAACTACCGATTGGCGGTAATGGCATTTTAGTGATTAAAGGACGTTCGATAAGGGGATATCGTTCGATAAGGACCATTTTGAGATTTTTACAAATAAAACAATCTTTGATAACACTACGATACCGCCTTTGAGACATTTAGTAAGAGTTGTTATTGCAGATCCTGCAGGGCGATTTTATATCTCAATCGCTAAAAACTCGAAACGAACTGAAACGTTACGCTTCGAAAACGATTTTAGCGAAACAAAACATAATATCTCGTATCGGGCGATTTTGTAAAAAAGACACTCCTTTTCGCTAATTTTACTATTAAATAAAATTGGCGATGACAATATATTGCAATAGTAGGTGCTTTTTGTTCCAAATAATCTATGTTTTCGCCTTGCAATTGTACTGGTAAATATTACACTATTGATCGCCACATTCTTGAAGGACATATCACTGATGGAATACAGTTTTTCTTTCCCCTCCAACCAACGGTTAGGGAAAGTATTGTGAACGCGCATTTTTTTGTTGAGATATCTAATTTTGAAATATCCATTTTGACCCCTCCCCCCTCCCCCGAGACCATTAAGACCATATCCAGACTGAAGTATGTATGTGTGTGTATATTCCTGCACGATAGCGCCCAAGGGCGTCATCCGATTGAACTAAAATTTGGAATGCAGGCATCATTTTATTATCGCAAGAGGTGTAAAGATTGTGGTTGAGTTCGGGCCACCAGGGAAGTCATTTTTCAATCTAAAAGTATTGGACTTAGGGACTTCAAAGTCGTTACACATATGCATCGTTGGGTCGAAACCACATTGCGAAATTTTAAGTGGAATATTTCTTATACAAGCGAAGCAGATATTTTTTTAATTCTGCCATATTTGAGAAAATACTACATCATATTCGAAAATATCCATGTTAATACCATAGATATACTACAAAATACAACAATTTTATTCTACATTTGCGATTTTAAGCACTTGACGCACTTACTATTGAAGGGGGGGGGGGGAGTTGTGGGGGGAAGTTGCCTACTTGCCGGGAAAGTATTAGGGTGACAACCGCTTTTTTAAGTTACAGTCATCTGAGGGCTAAAGATTTAAATAAAAAAATAATTATTTCACCTGGGTATTGCTTCGAGAGCTTAAGGAGGACTAGTACTGCGTCCTCGGGCTGGGGCTCGGGTAAAACGGAGGCGTCGTAAGGCACGTCTCCCAAGCCGTCGTTCCCATTAACATCTAGCACTTCCTTGAATGGTGGTACTAGGGGCTGTGATGCTCCGGCATAAAATGGAATCTAAAGGCAGAGATTAAGATGGTTAGAATATTTTTTAGGAAAGTATAGAATTTCTGCTTCGGATATGTATACAACTAACGATGTCTCTTTGTTGACTTTCTTTCGTCGAGAAATAGATATCATTTGTCATATAATATAGTTTATCTGCAGCGGGCGGACGCTCCTTCTCAGAATATTATAACAATTACTTTCGTCTATTTATTCTTAAAATAGTGCAAAGACTTTAGGACGTAAAACCTTATACTGGTCCATTTCCGCCTCAAAAAAGCAAGGACCTTGGCAAGCTAATCGGTTACCCGTTTTGTTAAGACTACGCCTTCCACATGACTGGTCATCGCCCGAGGTCACTTCAAGATAGTTTTAAACCTTAAACGAGTAGAGAAAAATGTTCCCACCAAAATTTTCATCGACTATTCGTTAAATCACTATATTTCAGAAATCGAACGGGATTCTAATCTTTAAAATCAAATTATTGTCATGAAAAGGATGGTAAAAGCGAATACGGGCAATTAAAAATACATATTATGGAACTTTCAATTCTAATGCTATTTTTCCAAGAGCGCTGTTGCGGATGGATATTTATTACTTCTAATACTTATATAAATTACTTATTTATTACCAATTATTATTATTAATTACTTATTATTAGTATAATATTAGAATATTTATTACTTATATTCATTGAAAATTCTTACAACTGAGGGATATGTCTGATCGTTTAGTGATCAGTATTGCATAATATCAATTTAAATTCAATAGCAAATCGGTTTAGTCGATCTCTAGTTACAAATATTATTAAATATTTATTCATAATTTTATTTATAAATATTCGAAATTTTTATAACGAATATTTTTATATATTTTTGTAACGGTCACAGGTTAAACTTTTCTTTGTTTCCATCTGACTGTTTTGAAAAAATGCTCAGGCAAGACTTGGATGCAGCAATTAAATTCTCTATTGAAATAAAAATCAAAAATTAAACAACAAATAATTCGTTGATAACAAATTCACAATACTCTTGAATATTTTGAACTCATTAACAATCATGTGAGGAAACCAAATTATTATTATATGTTATCTTAAATACAGTTGTTGTGATTCGTCTTACTATTGCTTATGTATGTAACGCCTGCGTTTTCGCTATAAGCTTCATCGATGGATTTTGCATTTAAACATATTCTAAACTTAGTTTAAATGTAGGTGTGAGAACACTGAATATTGTGAACTGCTTTGTGAATAATATGGAGAATGTTGTGAACTTTGTGACGAATCGATCTATTACTACGTATACATACTTAGATATATAACAAAAATAATACAAATATACATTCTGAATAAGAGATCTGAAATGGTATTCATTAATTTATCCGGTAATCAAATTTCTCACTTACACTTATTTTGAAGAAATAACAAAAAAAAGTGGTTTAATTTGTTCAAAACTTGTTATATTAATGATTTTATCTATTGTTATTATTTTTAGTTTAATATTATTCTTGTGTTATTATTATTATTATTAGTTATTTTTTATTTTCTTGTAAATATAATATATTGTGTATACATACATCTAGGTATATTTTAAATATACTTAATATATTATAAATAGGATAGAAACGAAATTACCGCGTGATATTTGTAGCACCCGACGTTTCGGTGATGTTGCAGCCGCCGTTGTCCAGTCTACCCTGGATAACGGCGGCCGCAACGTCACCGAAACGTCGGGTGCTACAAATTTCACGCGGTAAATTCGTTTATATCCTATTTATAATGTCAAAGAACCGCGATAGTCTTCGATTTCATACTTAATATCTAATCTCTAGTAAGAAACTTTTAACCTTAGCTCGCAAACTCAAATATGTCTTAAATCGCACATATAGGCACAGTCGTAAGCCTAGTTAGATGTGTGACGTTTCTGGAGTTGCATGGGAGTGGGATGCATCAACTTATTTATTAATTAGAAAGTAATTTTATTTAATCAGAAAGTAATTGTTTTGTTCCTGGGTAACCTTACATATGTAAAATGAAAATGAAATAAATAAAAAAAACTGGGAGAACATACATGTCTAATGTGCTAACTTGTTAGTTTTGTCGTCAAGTAAATATGAATATACTTACATCGGGCCTCTGGAAATTGTAGAGTATCCTAGCCACATTAATGAGAACCCTCTTCAAAGGTTGCGGTCCAAATACAACTGTGACTGCATGGATATCAGGTCTGAGAACACAAAGTTACATTTTTTGGATTGATGATCGATAATATTTGCTGTTAAATAAGGACAATATTATTTACAGAAGTTATAAAAACGAAAATATTACAGCATTATCTTTATAGTGATACTACTATGAAATACGTCTAATTTGCACCAAAAATATTGAAAGAAAGTGCATTAAGTTTCGATGACGTCTTTATGTGGACAGACTCTAAAAATGTGTGGTGGTGGATTTTGTCACAAAAGGAATGTCACCTCCAGTTTGTAGCCAATAGACTAGGTATGATCGATGAGCTCACGTCTCCAAGACAGTGGCATTGGTTAGCAGGGAGCTACAACCCCGCTGATGATGGCACACGGAATACCACCAAAATAGATTTAAGTCCGGAAGGTAGATGGTTCGCAGGACCTGCTTTCTTACGTGGCAGTAGAGAACACTGGCCGCTCCAGGAGCCAACCGATCCGAAACCGGAAGAGAGAGCATTGTTAGAATTTAAGACAAAACTTGTACTAACAACGACAGAAAAAAATGGAAGCGTAATTGATATAATATGTAAATTTTCCCAGTACATGCGGGCGAGTCGAACCATGGCATATGTGACAAAATTTATCGATCTGTGTAAAAAAAAAACCACGTCCTATATATATATATATATATATATATATATATATATATATATATATATATATATATATATATATATATATATATATATATATATATATATATATATATATATATATATATATATATATATATATATATATATATATATATATATATATATATATATATATATATATATATATATATATATATATATATATATATATATATATATATATATATATATATATATATATATATATATATATATATATATATATATATATATATATATATATATATATATATATATATATATATATATATATATATATATATATATATATATATATATATATATATATATATATATATATATATATATATATATATATATATATATATATATATATATATATATATATATATATATATATATATATATATATATATATATATATATATATATATATATATATATATATATCGACGCTTGAAAGGCAATCCTTACTAAGCGACATTGAGTAAACTTTACAGGAGAGTGATTTAAAGTTAAAATATTTAAAAAATATATATTTTAAATTCACCTATTTGTTGGATTGAAATAATTTTAACAGACATATATATGTTATTTTTATAGCTATCCAAGATATTAAAATAGGTCACCTAACACTCGTATTTGAAGTAGTTTATGTCGCTTAGATAAAAAAAATCTCATTTGATAAACAGGTAAAATTATCTAAGATATTACTAAATGGTTTGCATTTACATGTAAAAAGAGGCAAATTCACAAAATTTAAAATTTAGGTACAGTAATATTTATCTAAAAAGATTTATTTTTTTAAAATAAATCAAGTAAATCTATCTAAACATTATTGAAAGATGTTTCTTTGTGTTGAAAATTTATCGTAGGTATTAAAATTACCCTCAACCTCCCTTCGTAATTAATAAAATATTTAACCAAAATTACTAAATTATTATCGTGCAAGGAAATAAATGAAAAGTATTTTTATTTAAAATAAAAATCTTTATTGAAAATTAAAAAACGCCCTTTTTTGTAAGGACCTTACATTAATGATAGAGAAACTAAATGGTACTTATTAACATTGAGTATGAGATCGATAGGTATTTTTTTGTAATTTAACAATTATTGTTTTCGCATTTATAAATTACGCCATCATAATCTGCACATTTCAAATTATATCAAACTAATTTGTATCACATAGAAAACACTGATTATTTAGTCTAGGGCTTTTAGTTTAAAATTAAGCCAACTTTGCAAAAAGGGTTTCGAAGTTTTGCAAAGTTGACCTAATTTTAAGTTTAAAAGAGCCAGACCAAATAAATATTTAAAAAAAAGACACACAAATAACAATTGGCCGTAAAATAATAAAATAGTTAGGTACTTAGAGTAAAATCAGCAATGTCAGAAAAGTGCACAAAAATGATTGCTTACACAATAATATTTATAAATGTACTTGCCATAATTAGTATCAGTCTTTAAAGACCATACGAAAATAGAGCTAGTGCTCTGCATTACAATTACATAAAGTATCATAGTATACAGTAACCTAAATTATATCATACTGTTAAACTTTTGAACACAATAAAAAACCTAATGACATTCTTACAAATAACAGCAAGTTTATATTTTGCAACTTGAGATTTTGTTATTTACCTAATTTTATATATTAAAATCACTATCTTCAATGTCTGATTCAGGTAAACAATCTTTGACATTTGTTGCACGTGGAATATTCACAAATTCATGTTTGAAGCAATTAGGAATTACTTTGTTTGTGCAAAGTTTGACTAAATCATCATATTTAGCTTTTGATATGGGTAGCTGAGATCTGTAACTAGGTAAAAGAGATACCTTTGCTTTAGACTGGACTTCAACATCAAAGGACGCCGCAGTGGCATTCATGGATGTTTTGTATTTAATGCTTAGCAGCTAAGCATTAAATACAAAAGGCCGCCTTAGCTTGTTCTTTCTGAAGGTCATAATACGGATCTTGCTTATTTTTCCAGTTAGGTTGCCTTTAAAATACTTGTCACTAATACTATCCCATCTATAAAAATCTTCATAGCTCAGTCTTTCTACCTCAAAAGGCGATGGATCCTGCCTAGCCGTTGCAAAAACTGTAAACCATTGTGATGGTTCGTAAACAGTCGTATTCTTCAATCTGTTTTCAATAATAGCATGCACAGTATCTACGGGCATGTAAGTATGTCCAGTCAACAGAAAGTTTATTTGAATAGTGTCGACATTTTTACACTCTTGTAATGATGAATGCAACATTGCCAATACAGTACGGTTGCGATTTTGGCCCGGACAACAGTCGCAATAAAGAAGTAATCGAGTGACGTTTCCTCTGGCATCCACCGACTGAATATATTTGTGCAATATAGATGCAATCTCGTTAGCGCCACGTTTACCATTGCTCTCGTCCCAGTAGTAACAGAAAACTTTACGAGTTCCATTTTCATAAACACAAAAATTATACACTGCTAACTTTCTGCTGTAGTACAAAAGCATAGATTGTGCAAAAGGTGTGTTAAGTACTTTTTCGAGATCGAAACTAGCACAAAGAGTTGATGGATCATTTCTATAAATATTTTTGTGGACTTTAAAACGGGCATAACTTTCTTCTTTTTCTATGTCATGTTCTTGATTTTCTTTTTGCATTTCGGGATTATCATTTTTTTTTATATTTAAGACACTTAAGGCACTTATCTTTTTTAGGTATATGGAATCCAATGTTAAAGTTATCTTGGAATATTTTACGAAAAATTCTCTCACTTACTATGTCCATGCCCTGATTCACATAGTGCTTTTTGTAAAGTTTGAATAAGTTGGAGATATTTTTATATTCTTGGAAAAGATAAACTTTGCTCGAGTCTTGACGACAGTAGTGCGAAGGAACGGCTGGTAAATTTTCAATGAATCTTTTAACGGCATCTATAGTGGATTCTTTAGTCTTATTCGGTGGTTCACATTTCCCTCTCATATCCTCTTTTGCACACCCCCAAGAAGCGTTTTTTACAATACTGTAAATTGTTTTATCAGAAATGTTCAGAGTGGCTGCTAAAAATTGTTGGCAAACATATCTTCTACCTTCTCCTTCGTTGATAAAATATTTGATAGTATAGTTACGCTTATCAGAATCCGTGCGTTTCCGTTTAATATTTTCCCTTTGAGACAGAGATACTAACCAATCACGGCGACGTAGTTTGTCAAGATTCCAAAAAAAAAAAAATAAGCTCTCCCTTCTTTCTTCAGACACAGACCCGCAGTCGTTGCCACAATTCTTGCCAAAGCAAGGATTAGCCAATATAGTTTTCGCTGGTACAATTACTCCTTTCTTTGTTATATATTCTTGACCAGAATTTTTATTTTTAGACCGTTCTTTTCTCGAATTTGATTTTTTTATTCTGTTCGCAGATTCTCCGACTATTTCATCTTGGGTATCGGCTTCGCTGTTTGATTTTATAATCTTTTTAGTGTGCCTTTTATTCCTTTTAACTTTCTTTGTTCCTGCTTGCAAATCATCTTCTGATGTTACTTCTTGTCCTTCTGACCAATTATCTGAATCAGTTACATCACCATAAAAAGTAGAAAAATCCTCTTGATCTGACATATAATCAATATATTTAATATCTTTCTTAGATTTTCTCTTACCCACTTTACTTTTAATTGGATTTGATACATTAGATTCTTTAATTGGACCAGCCGATGTAGATGGTACTTCGTGATCTAACGATAGGGATTTATATTGTGTATGTGTTTCGACTTGGTGATCATTCAAAGCTGGTTCTTCGATTTCCGACTCAACTGTTAAGCTGATAATAAAATCGTGATCATCCGGTAGACTAGTTGCAGTCATCGATACATGAGCAGTCGTGTCAGTGTGATCTGCTGTGGTGCATAAGCTATCGGCAAGAAAAGGAAAAGCTAAATCGTTCGAAGTGTTAAGGTTAGTAGAAGCTTGCGCTAATGTTTCGTCAAATTTCTTTGTGATATTATTAGAAGCCCAAGCCTCACATTGGTTTACGTTCAAATCAGTGATGACAGATGTGTCAGTAGCTGTATTTCCAAGAGGAGAAGTTGCTTCTTCTTGATGCCTCGTGCTATTAGCATTCGTCGTTATATCAGAGTGTGTTACCTTAAAATATTAAATTCAATATATCAATGGAAAATTTATGGAAAAGAGTGAAAAAGTACATAAGGTAGCTAGGCAAGCTATATTAGTATTAGCATAATAAATACAACAACTTGCATTTCAAAATTTTACTACTGTTTATGAGCTTTTGTAGCTTATGTGTTAAAACAAATTATCATTTATCTTTGTACCAAATTGCATCCACTCCGTTATCAGTCGAGCTCGAGCAGTTCAAGGCTAAGTCACCGAATGGTATTTCATCATCATGCGTATGATGACAATAAAGTAAAAGGCAAGGAAAAATTAAAATTTAAAGAAAATATATAAAAATTAGGTTCTTACCGTGTCTAAATCAAAACTCAACCGTTTACGACATTTCTTTCGTACTATCCCAGCTTTTACCAACGCCATCTCGACTATTGAAGAACTTCGTTGTTTCCGTTGTTGATTCATTTACTTAGCTAGAAGAAAAAATAAAATTGATTTTAAACAAGTAGGTACTTACCTGTCTAGTAGGCTTTATAATCTATACTAATATTATAAAGAGGTAATGTTTTTAAGTTTGTATGTAGGGGGTAATCTCCAAAACTACTCATCCGATTTCAAAAATTCTTTATCTGTAGGAAAGCTACATTATCATAAACTACATTTTATTGCGATAAATATTAGTTTTCATTATGAAATCACGTTATTTGTAAATCAAGTCGGAGAAAATGAGCTGGTAAGTGGTTTTACCGGCATGCGCTAACGAAACGATTTGATATATGTGAAAATAATGTAGGACAAAAACGTTGGCCTCAAAGAGATCTATAAAAAAGTCTGCGACAGCACGTATCCATCTTTTATATTTACGCTACAATAATTGCTTTTATGTCTCAAAAAAATAAAAATAATAATTAGACAATGGTTAGTGGAAGACATTAGGATTAAAATAAGAATATTTACAAAATATTATTTCATCATTACGACTGTTAAATGGAGATATAATTAGCCATTTACTATATGTTTTTAAGTGGTATAGTTCAAGAGATATTGTTCGGTTCGGAAACAAAATGCTGTTTTTGCAATAAAAACATGTATATTAGTATGATTTAAAAATAATAATGATAATAGCCTTTATTAATCTAATCAATAGCTTAATTTGATTGAATACTCACCACGTCTTCATTAAATGCGGTACAAAATATAAAATAACGGAACGAACGTCCTCACTAAGCGACGCCAAGCGCCCGAATGTCATCCCGCCGATACGTGACACGCGATATGTTGCGCATACACAAGCGACGTATTTTAAACTCACGCAGTTCCTTAGCGACAAGAAATTATATTATGTGAACGGGTAAATATATCTAAGCGCAATACTTAACCATCTAAATAAATCAGGTAAAACTATCTAACCGACATAATTAATAGAAAAAGATATCAAGTAAAAATATCTAAGGATGAAAACGCAATATTATGTTATACAAGTAAAAGTATCTAAGCTTCAATATTCTTTTACTTTATTTTAAGTTAAATTATACAAATGACACTGTCACAAAATATTTTATCCAGTTAAAATATATAACCGTACAATTTACAATTACTTTATTTAGGTACAATCTACTGAGTGGTTTCAAACGAAAATTTCAAAACAAGTCAATATAGGTAAATGCAAATAAATGGAAAAAAAAATACATGAAAATTCGACTAAGTTCATATTTCCAATTATTAGAATGTTATAACTGCCGGATATCTTAAAAATCACTATTTTTTTGTCGGTTAGTAAGCACAAGATTGGAGATTTGACGGAAATCTCACAATATCTAAGCGACAGTAAACTCATCTTAGACCTATGAAACTAAGACTAAACGACGCAGAAAAATCTGACGTTTCGAATGGTATATATAACTCATTTTACGTATTTGTGTCGCTTAGTAAGGATTGCCTTTCAAGCGTCGATATATATATATATATATATATATATATATATATATATATATATATATATATATATATATATATATATATATATATATATATATATATATATATATATATATATATATATATATATATATATATATATATATATATATATATATATATATATATATATATATATATATACTATTATATATATATATATATATAATATATATATATATATATAAATATATATCTCTTAACCCTTGGAGTAAATGGGTATTTTCATGGATGCATCTGTCTCTTTTGCAGGATTTTCGGCGAGATCGACCTTAAAGTACTATAACTACGAAACTACTACACCAATCATAAAAAGAACAACTGCACAATGATTGCATTGAAATTTCGAATATAGAATATTGAAATATCATTTTGTAAAACAATTAGATAATTATGAATAAATATGAGAACGTCAAAGAAGTGAAAAAAACGCGGGAACCAGATCTGGTCGTATCATACTCAACGGATAATTGTTTCAGAACCAGATTTGGTCGTATCATACTCAACGGGTTAATATATATAATTTACGTGTCACGTTGTTTGTCCGCGATGGACTCCTAAACTACTTAACCGATTTGAATCAAATTTGCACACCGTGTGCAGTTTGATCCAACTTGAAAGATAAGATAGCTTACATCTTAAATTTCCACACCGTGTGCAGTTTGATTCAACTTGAAAAATAGGATAGCGAACATCTTAATTTATAGTCGCAATATGATTTTATTGCAAATTATTTGTCTATTATTTGACATTCAAAATTATCTGTTAGCTCCAAACGATGTTAACAGATGGCGATATCTGTTTACTGGATTGAGTAAGTAATCAATAGGTGGCGCTGCTATGTTAAACCTACAAACGTGTCATATCTTAATATATATAAATTACGTGCCACTTTGTTTACCCGCGATGGACTCCTAAACTACTTAACCGATTTGAATCAAATTTTCACAGTTTTGATCCAACTTGAAAGATAGGATAGCTTACATCTTAATTTATAGTCGCAATATTATTTTATTGCAAATTATTTGTCTATTATTTGACATTCACAATTATCTGTTAGCTCCAAACGATGTTAACAGATGGCGATATCTGTTGACTGGATTGAGTAAGTAATCAATAGATGACGCTGCTATGTTAAACCTACAAATGTGTCATATAATCTTGGACGCACCAGGTGGAACCGGTAAGACATTTTTAATATCTTTGATTCTTGCCAAAATACGGTCGCAACAGAAAATCGCATTGGTAGTTGCATCGTCATACAGACCTTACCGGTTATACCTCGCTCTACTTTCGCGGAAGAGATTAATGCATGTTTGAAACAATCATTCTCATGGCGAAGTGTTGAAACACTTCGATTGACCATAAACATGCGCGTATGATTGAAAAATGATCCATCAGCACAGATATTGTTCTAGATATTGGGAACGGTAAAATAGAACTGCAACCAAATACGCAATGCATTAAACTGCCAGACAATTTGTGCACTGTTTTTTCAGGAAAAAAATGAATTCATTCAGTGTTTTTTTTTCGGATATACAGAATAATTACTTTAATAATAATTGGCTCAGTCATCGGGCGATTTTGGCAGCCAAAAATGTTGATGTTTACGAAATTAACTTCCAGATACAACAGTTGTTACCAGATACAGCTGTTGTTGATGAAAATGAAAGTGTAAATTTTCCAATTGATTTTTTTATATTCACTAGATATACCTGGAATGCCACCACATAATCTTCGATAAAGATTGATTCCACTATTATTCTCCTACGTAATTTGAATATACCTCAATTATGCAACGGTACGCGTTTGGTCATCAAAAAGATTACCGGAAATATTCTTGAAGTACATCATTTTAACTGGGAAGTTTTAAAAAAAAGTGGTCCTGTAGAAACGTATTCCAATAATACCGTCAGATTCTACCATACTCTTCAGAAGGCTACAGTTTCCAATTCGTTTAGCTTTCCAATTCATCTATAAATAAGTCTCAAGGCCAAACAATGTCCATTTT
>CALYMY010000261.1:0-51008 GCA_944548615.1 Micropterix aruncella
ATATATATATATATATATATATATATATATATATATATATATATATATATATATATATATATATATATATATATATATACACATACATATATTATATATATATATATATATATATATATATATATATATATATATATATATATATATATATATATATATATATATATATATATATATATATATATATATATATATATATATATATATATATATATATATATATATATATATATATATATATATAATATACATCACAATGTATTTATAATGTTAATATACATATGAACTTTTATAGAGAATATTATACTGACTAGAAAGCATTGTTATAGTGTAGTGGCGATTGCCACAGTCTACGTACCCAACGGACGAAGAAATACCAATCAAACCCGAAGGCTCTTTATCGTATTTCTAATTTCTTCGAAGCAAGTATTTGAAGATAAATTAAAAATATCCAAACATTGAAAGTTGAGGTTATATGATCGAAGTGCTCTATAAAAATACATATTTTGACCATAATTGGTATTGACTCTCGGTAGATAAAATAAATCGCGAGCCCTGGTCTTATTGTTGGGGATTCGGTAGGAGATTCTGCCAACAGAATAGGGACTGTCTATTTTATTATTAATAATATTGTACAGAAAACGTATATCATATTGGAGGCGCCTATCCTCGAGTGAGTCCATGTTATGACGGTTAAGTCTCTCTGAGTAACTTTCGGAGGTTTGAAACGATTTAAAATCAAGATGTCTCATGAAGTACTTCTGGAGTCTCTCAACTCTATTTTTATAGACTGTATATTGAGGCGACCAAATGATAGATCCGTATTCGAGAATGCTGCGTACATAGGAGAAGTATAAAATCTTAAGGGTTCTTACATCGCTAAACGGTTTACACACTCGCTGGATGAATCCTAACATTTTATGAGCTTTTCCGGTAGCATAGTCGATGTGTTTATCAAACAGCAGTTTATTATCTAATACTAAACCCAGATCGCGCACCTCACTCTTTTCACTTAGGGGGATATGATTAAGTTTATAAATGAAATTTATTTTATTGTTTTTCCTTGTGAAAGTGATTTTTTGACATTTTGAAATATTTAATGTTAACTTATTCCTAACACAATAGTCGTAGAACCGGTCGAGGTCTCTTTGGATGGAGACGCTATCCTCGATGCTATTTACAGACTGGTAAATTTTTAAGTCGTCAGCATAGGAGATGTGAAAACTATTGGAGAAACAATTGCCTACGTCGTTGATGAAGATATTGAAGAGCAATGGTCCTAAATGAGACCCCTGCGGTACCCCAGATGGGACCGATATAAAATTCGATTTATGCCCCCCGATGACAACAGCTTGATGACGATTGCTGACATACGAAGTGAACCAACGCAGTAAGTCACCATGTATACCGATATTGCCGAGTTTGCAAATTAGAATCGCATGATCAACTCGATCGAATGCCTTGCTAAAATCGGTATATATAACATCGACCTGAGAGCGATTATCCATTTGGCAAGATACATAGTCTGTGAATTCACACAGATTGGTCAAAACAGAGCGTCGCTGTGTAAACCCATGTTGCTGTTGGGAAAGAGACGAGGAAATAGCAGGATAAACTTGGTCGAAGACGACCTTTTCGAAAACCTTGCTTAGAGTAGGTAAGATGGAGATTGGTCGGTAATGTTCGACCTTCGATTTGCATCCACCCTTATGGATTGGTATGATATGGGCTTCCTTCCATTTACCGGGAAATTGTCCTTCGTCGACAGATCTTGTGAATAACATGCTGACAGGTTTTGCAAGTTGTGTAGCACAGTTAGCGATAAAGCAGGGAGGAATCGAGTCGCTGCCTGCACTTTTCTTCTTGTCAACTGCTTTAAGGTACTTATAAATCAATGCCTCATTTGTATCGATGCTGCTAATAGTCGCTATTGGGGAAATATTGCTGGACGCCATATTATGTGATGAAGATGCGGAAGTTGGGATATCCGCAAACACGGATTCAAAATACTGAGAGAATGCTTCGGATATTTGTGAGCCACCGCTAATTGAGTGGCTGTCATAGGTCATATGTTGCGGAATTCTATCATTCTTCTGAAGTTTCTTCACATACAGCCAGAACTTTTCCGGGGAACGGGTTATATCACATTGGCATTGATTTATAAAGATCTTAAAACATTCTGCTTGGACGCGTCTTTGTCGAGCGCGTAACATACAGAAAGTGTCATAGTCGGAAGTTCTTATGGTATTTAGACTTTTCCTTCATTATTTTTATTAAAGTTAAAGAAAACCAGAGCGGATGGCTATTTCTGGAAGGTTTGCGAAGAGGGACGAATTGTTCAATGGCATCGTTAATAACCTGGTAGAAATTATCTAATGCATCCTCTAAAGAACAGTTATTGAGCAAAGTCTCCCAATCGACGGTCGCAAGGCGAGCAGTGATGTTTGAATAATCCCCTTTGTGGTAAAGAAATTTTGGGTAAAGAGCATCCCGGAGAGTTTGAGGCTTACGACAGCGAAATATTTTGTCTTATTATATTAACTGCACTGATGTTACTACTCAGTATGATATGAACAATAGCTATAAATGGGTCCTTAACTATGTATGTGATTGCTGTTTTTTTTTCACTCTGGCCAATTTGAACTTCGATAACTTGGGTTAGAGTTGGAATTTCAAATTTAAATAAAATTTGTTTCATGGCCAAGTTATTATTTTTTAAGAATCAGATCAGCTGTTTATTTATTTTTCTGTTGTTTGTTTTTGCTCAAATATTTTCTAAATAGGATGTAAACCCGACCCGACGGGTTTGTAGCACCCGACGTTTCGGTGACGTTGCAGCCGCCGTTGTCCAGGGTGTACTGAAAGAGCTATCAATTCGTTGTTTTGCGGATAGGCCGCATACCGCTGCCGCCACTGCGTAAGTTATAACGATGGTGGGTGGCCGGAATTCGAAAATCCGTCTTGCAAGCAGCACTCACTGTATCCTGTCTTACGTCCTCGCGTTCGGCGGCGGGAAAATTTTAAGTTGAGGGTTCCACGTAGAAGAGAGTTTGTAACCGTCGTCTCTATTGAAGTTCGGGGTTCCGGATCATGCGAGGAAAGTAGAATTGTTCCATCGATAGCACAATAGGATTTTGAAACTGCATCCAGTGGTTACTACCGCTATCCAATATATGTTCGCAGATCGTCGATTTTTCTCGCTGAACGTTTTTAACAGCATTGATGTGTTCTGTCAGTCGCGTGGGCCGTTACGTTTGTCCAACGTAGGCTAAACCGCAACTGCATTCGACTTTATACACAACCGGAGTTTACAGTGGTATTACATCCTCAGGCCTATTACATCCACAGGCCTCAAAAATCGAGCTATATTTTGGGTCGGCTTGAAGATCGTTTTTATATCGAATCTGTTTAGCATCTTACTAATTCGATCTGTCACGCCCTTGACGTATGGTAAGAATGCTATTGATTTGCTCGGTTTCTGAGTTTTGTCTGTATTAGATCGTGTGCGTGTCTCGTCATATTTTCCGTATCCATTTCTTCTAAGGACATCATTGACATGTTCCATCTCCTGCGGAAAATGCTCAGCATCGCATAGATCGCGTGCTCGATTCACGAGCGACGTTTGCACTTAACGTAGATGGTAGGGATGATGGTGTCACACCATCATTCGACGGCGAGGATAAAAAATGTAAAGGACTTAGCAGTTAGAGTATTTTTCAATACATCTCAATATCGTTTACATGTGTGTGACCATGTGACCATTCCAAAATATTTTATTACAAGTTAGTTACTGAAAATTTTATAATTGCTTATACTGTGAAATGACTCTATAACGAGCTAATAATTATATTCTAATTTGAAAATCGAACCAAACACTCTATTACACATTCATTATTTCCTATATTTCCAACATCGTCATACACAAAAAAATATTATTTCGTAATCGAAATCGGACAACGTGTTTTTGAGTTTTAGACTCTTAAGCATAAAATTGCAACTCAAGAACGCATAGTTCTATTTTAAAATTATTCGGTATTCGGTTTTTCCTTTTTAATTCAAAAGAACTATTTTTTTTTTACTTTTTGCCTAAAAATGTGATTTTTAGTCGTTCTTTTTTATGGCAGCGGACAGACAGACCATCTTTTCGTTTTTCGGATTTTAAATATTCTAAAACATGGAATAGTTTTTATTTTGAACGAAATCTATTTTTGTTTTTTTTTTAGGTAAATGCAAGATGCTTCGCGATAGCCCTATAATGTCGGGCTGCCGCTAGCGTTATAGGAGTTATTGAAAACTAGCCATATTTTTGGAAAAACATCCTGGGATGTTCATGTGCACACCTCAAGTTAAATATATTAAATATTAACACGTTGCATGTGTTCGCATGGTAAACACAAATAATGTGTATTAGGACCGTGTGAACAGCAGGTAGAATTTAAAATAATGAATTCTTGCGATCTTCAAATTTCTTCTTCGGTCTCAGTCTATAAATGCGGCCCAGTCTATAAAGGACGCCAGTCTCCACCATTGGAATTCATTCGGGAATCAAACTAGTAACTTGAGGAGGACGTCTTATTGATCAAACTGTACAAATGGCAAATTGCGTTTCACTCTATAACTTGCATGTGTACGTTCTCCTCTTAGAATTCTACCGAACACCGATCGTTAATACACGCTTCGGGAATACAACTATATCTAAGTTTGAGCAATAGATTATGTTATATTAGCAATTAGCAGGTATAGAGATACCAATGTATCCCCAAACGCCAATGAGTGTAAGTGAGACGGTTATGCAGTTGGCTTGTAACTTGGTCTTTACTCACCTTAAAGGGTCTGAAATGACACTTATGATGTAGACATATGCATAATTACTTGTTTTATTAAATTAATAACGTTATAGGGTTATTCTGGTCTAAAAATTTGAAGAAAATCGTTATTCTGTGTGCATATTTTAAAAAATTTGATGTCCTCAAGAGGATTTTTCAAAATTCGAATTATTTTCGGAGTTACAGCGACTTTTATGACGTGGAAACTAAACTGATCGAGTCGGAACGAATCGGACAATAGACGGTATGTAATCCCCGACTACCTGAGTATGGGTCACTCTAAGTATACTTAAAAATCAAACCCAATTTATGGATCAGGGATCGCCGATTAACTGAATGTGACTATTAAATACCATTGTCTCAGTTACACTGTCCGGAACTTTATTTCAAACTTTAAACGCTTTTTATCGAAACTTTTTTTTTCGACCTATTCGACATGATATCTCAAGTTCTACTGCAACGATTTATTTGAAATTTCTTGAAAATCATCTTTATCTATCTGTATCCCGAAGCAGAAATTTTAAATATATTTTCTTTACTATTTAAAAAAAAACAACAAACCGGGAAAATTTTTTTTTTTTTAAATTGTCGCCGATTTGCATTTTTTTTTTAATTATATTACCAAGGTCCGGGTCATAGCGACGTCATTACTAATCAAGATTTTTTATTTCAGAACATTACGAGGTTCAGAAACATGTCGAGCAGGACGCACCTTTTTTTACCCACTTCACTAGCTCTTTGATTTTTAGATTATATTTTGGTGCTTTTTTGTATTCTTGAAACGTCAATAAAATAGTAAAAAAATGCATATTAAAAATCTTTTTTTTAAATCCTACTCGGAAAAACGCCTACAATTTAGGCTTTTACATCAGAATATCCTATACAATCACGAAGTGAGTCTCTTTTGGATTTAGTATTTGCTGATAATATTAAGTTTATTCTGATTTTTTGATGGATTAAAGGATTTTTTGATGCTTCTGAATAAATCAACAACAAGAAAAAATATTTCACGAAATGGCCGCGCTTGTAGTTTTATTTATAGTCGTATTTTAGGTTGTTTTGCGTAACTAATGACATTTTGAATTTAATTAAATTTATTCGATTAATTAGAAAATATATTTTACTCGTACAAGAATAATTAGGTAAATATAATAAATATAATGTTATACCGAAAGAAATATTTTCTACTAAATGATAACAATTTCAATTACAAAAACAGCAGCGAAACCGGCAATAATATAAATAGGCAATAACCATAGGTATATTTATAAACATATACATATACTCAATATGATATATAGAAATATAACAGAGATACAATTACATATGATGTGAAATATAAATATAGAGTAGAAATTGTGTTTAGATACATTAAATTTTAAATATTACCCTCTTCAACAAATTTTTCAATCCGTTGTTTGATTCAGCGAATATATCGTTTGATGCATACCGATCGTCGTACTGCACATACGATTTATAAATGAGTTGTTGTTGAAACGACTTAAATGCTATGATGAGGCTTGTCTTCCATGTAATTCTGAAAGGTGCCCGGAATAGTATTATCTGGACTAGTTCCACGCAATTTAATTCAGTATTCATATGTAATCGAAGACTATAGCAGTTGTTTGACATTTTAAATAGGATCAAAAAGAGTTTACCGCGTAAAGTTTGTAGTACCCGACGTTTCGGCGATGTGTCAATCACCGTTGTTAAGGGTAGACTGAAGTACCGTCGTTCGTCATGTGCTGGTAGGCGGCAAACTTCTACTGTTATTTTGCATATTATAACGGTGGTGGGTCTGCGGGTTTGGCGTATCATACACTGTATCTTGCGTTATGTTATTGCGCTTATTGATAATCATTGATAACATTCTAATAAAAGGCTTTCACGCAGAAGAGAATTTGTAACCGTCGCGTGTATTCGGGTTCTTCGTATTTCAATGGCCTCCCGGATCGTGCATGGAAATTAAAATTGTTCTTTGGATAGCAAAATAGGATTTTAAAACTGCACCCAGTGGTTAGTTGCGCTATCTAACATATGCTTGCAGATCGCCGATTTTTCTCGCTAAACGTTTTTAGCAGACTTGATGTGCTCTATCAGTCGAGTAGCGATGAGCCGTTTCGTTTGCTAACATAGACTAAACCACAGCTGCATTTGATTTTATATACATTCGTGGTTTGCAGTTTTATATACACTCGTGGTTTGCAGATACTTCAAATAACGAGCTATATTTTGGGTCGTCTTGAAGATAATAATAATAACAAACTTTTTATTGACCACAACGGGTACAAAAGGCGGACTTATTGCCATACACGGCAATATCCTCCAGCCAACCAGCAGGTAGTAAATACTTTTGATTGTGTCAGGAACTTTTATTTTTATTTTTCAAAGAAAACGACATAATATAATATTTACATTAAAGCATATACATAGAATATATACATAATAATATAGATGACACATGCCATATAATACATATACTTAATATAAAATATACGTAGCATCAGGTTATATTATCTTGAGAGCAGATATAGCTTTAGCCGGGAGCGAAACGCACTCGAAATAACGGAATCCCGTATATTGGAAGGCAAGTTATTCCATACTCTTGCGGTATATACAGCCAAGGAACAGGCAAAGAAAGCTGTGTGATCGTTTTTATATCGAATTTGCATAGCATCTTAGTTACTCGAACTGTCACACCCATATCTGTTACGTCACGTCATATGGTAAGTATGCTCTTGATCTGCTTGTTCTATGAGTTTCGTCTGTTCCATGTCTAGTAATATTTTTTGTATTATAACCATTCTTCTGTAGAAGCCTAGCAACAATATAATTCAATGACAATTTTTAAAACAAACACGTGTAATATCAATCACACGAATTTTGTCTGACGTCAATAACAATATAATTCACAAGAAATTGAATCGTGTCTTTCGCCGTAAGCAATTAATTATTTTCGTCTTTCATTCATTCACACTTTGAACATTTCAACGTCATAATGTTGGGTATATAAACGGCCATATTTTATGTATAAACTCTGTCTTTAGTAATCTTCTACTATTGGATGTGGCCTGGTCTCCTGTTTCTGATGCTGTGCAAAGACCATGTTTCTAATCTTTAGTCGATTTTTACCTTAGTCGGACAGAGAGCAAGTAAACACAAATATTAGTATTTAAATAATTTATTATCTAATAATTAATTATTATACAGAGACGGCTTACCAAAGTAGATGATGTCAGAACGTGAGTGACTAAAGAGTTTATACATAAAATATCGCCGTTTACATACCCAACATTATGACGTATATATATATACGAAAGTGAGCCAAAATGTACAGTTCGTGGAATGAAAGGCGAAAATAATTTATTACCTACGGCGAAAGACACGATTCAATTTCTTGTGAGTTATATTTTTATTGACGTCAGATGAAATTCGTGTGTGAAACATTACACGTGTTTGTATTAAAAATTGACATTTAATTATATTGTTGCCAGGCTCCTACACTTCCTAAGAACCTTTTCCATCTCCTGTGGAAAATTTTCATCGTCGCATAGATCGCGTGATCGATCCACAAGCGCTCGATCCTCGATCCACGAGCGTTTGCACTGAAAGTAGATGGTAGGGTTTCATGGTGTGAGCTGGCTTGCAAATATCTGTTCGTATGTGTGGGCTTCCAATATACTGCATGTCCGAGTATACAGTCACTTCTCCTCGACCCTTTTGACATCCAAAAAAGGCAACGAGCCGTAATATTCTACACACTTTCTAGGTGAATTTAATTTTTGCGTGTATGAAGTTTGGATTAATTATTAATTCTTTCACCGTTTGTATAATAACCTCCAGGATGCAAAAAGTGTCATGCACGTAGCGAACCTAGAGAATGTGTTTAATTTTAGAGGATTTTAGGGCTAATTTCTTAAAATATTCCACGTACAAGTCGTTAACTATTGGCGATATGGGGTATCAAATTGCTACTTCGTCGATTTGCTTATAAATATCGCCGCTCCACCTAAAGTAGCAGGATATCAGGCAAATTGAAGCATGTGGGCGTAGCTAATCGAGAGGTCCTCAAACCTTAGTTTATGTCACACCACTGAAAAGCACTCCGAAATATGCAAATTCGTATAAAGAAACTCGACGTCAAAGCTCACCATTATTTCGTCTTCGCTTAGCAATACGACGGGGCACAACGCGCAAAATCACATCGCCGCAGCCCGTAGCACGCGTTTCGACGAGAGGCGTAATTTCTAATCCGCGATTTATTTCCGGCGGGACTAACGCCGACGTCGCGTCGGCAGATTGAATTAAGGAAGATCGATCGGATCCCATCGATCTTGGCGCATATCGTCCCTACAACAAATACAGCTTTCATTTAATTTGCTTCCGCGCCACGTACGCGCTTAGCAGTGCTACCGATGCTCGATAATCACCGGGAAGGGCTCGTACCCTAATATACTACCTGCGCTCTCCCTGTTTCTCTTAACTGTTAGGTAATATCAATGGGCTTTTAATTATCATATAGTTTAATAAGTACGTCAACCTATTTACTAAACGGAGTAATGAGGAACGTGCGAAAAATCGTTTTGACAGACAAAATAGTGGCTTTTATAAAACGATCACATAACATCACACCTAGATGAAACTACCTACTAGAACGATCTCGATAACATTTGATTTTTGACACCAAAAAAGAGTAGCTGCCATAAAAGCTAAAACTAAAATATTTTATTGAAATTGGAGACTATCTCGGTGGTTATATATATTATCGAGTGGGTGGCCACTGAAATAAAGCTACAGTGCAATTTCTGTATTAATTGTCATATCTACGTAACGACCAAATTTGGTTGCACACCAGAACACCGTTGACTACGTAACGACCAATATTGGCGGCTTGCTCCCGGAGCGCACAGTAATATTATTTTCTAATTCGAACGCATCCTAAAATCCATACCAAATATCTCCTTATTATCATAGATACATAGACGGCCGCTAGAATAATTTCGCGCGTCATTTCGCTGATATTTCTGGTAAAATTCCATTGTCAAACATCATCATTTTTTTTTTCTAGAAATCTTTAAAAATTTTAATTGGATTTTATGAGCTAATATCTAAATATTTTTGTATGTAAATAAGCAAAAAAAATATATTAACTGCGATAGAGAATGTGATAAAGATCACGACAGCATCTACAATTTCTAAATAGGATTCCGTATTTTTCCGTAAGACAAGTACAAGTTAGAAATGCCGAGTTTTTACACTTTTCGACTTTCTCATAATTATTCATAATTATCTAATTGTTTTACAAAATGAGATTTCAATATTCTATATAGTAAATTTCTATGCGATCATTGCACAGTGATTGTTTTTATGATTGCTATAGTAAATCCATAGTTATAGTACTTTCTGTCGAGCGCGGCGATATTGCAAGAAATTCCAATAAATTGCCGCGGTCTGCCATGAAATTATACCGCTACTCCAAGGGTTAAAGTTGCATCCTGCAATACTTGCAGGTATTCATGTTATTTATTACAGGCTTTTATTTAACTTGCAATGTATGTACCTATGTTTGCTTAGATCAAATCTTGCAAGCTGAATTAGAACTCGTATCATATGAAGTTGAACTTTTACATATTGGTTCAGTTCCGACGACAATGCATTTTTATGGTGAGCATGACCTGATTATACACCCAGGATCGGCTCACCACGATGATGCTCTTCCACGGTCAACAGCACAAACACACGATTTTGTATACACATTCAATTATGATAGCCCGTTCTAAATTTCACCATGACGGTTGCTGCACCCAGGGTTGGTTCTCGACGAAGGGACTCCTCAACGGTTAACAGCACGGAAACGAAATTTTGTAAACACATTCAATTATGATAGACCGTTCTGAGTTTCACGTTAATAATGCAAAGTTCGAGGTTAATAACGGCATAAGTTTAGATAATAAGCCAAGTTTGGTATCATTTTCGCATAAATCGAATGTCTAGTTTTCAATTATGGAATAAAATTTGCGTCAATTCCTAGTAGAAAAACAAGCATTAAAAAAATTGAGATGTACGTGTCAAATATTTGTACTTTTAATTATCTGTAACTTGTAATAGTGTTAATTTTAGTGAATAAAAATGTTTTAAGGGAGTAACACTTTCCTGGTTTAGATGTAAATAAACATTGACAATTTTTTGTAGCAAAAGTGGGTTAAAAATATTAAACAAGCGTGCGAGCTGCGAGCGGAGCGAAAAATCAATATAAAACAATTATAATTATAGGTAAGTACCTCATGACAGGAAAGTCGCGCTGAAAGTGGATGCAAGAATAGTTGCAAGGGCCGTTGTTCTTGTAGCGGGAGAGAATGCCATGCACACTGCTGTGCAAGACCTGTAATGGGAATTGCGATAATTCCAGGTATATTTATGTTTTGCTTCTGCTTATAACTTTTGCTTCTAGTACGTTTGGTTGTTTTGAGTATTGAGTAATCGTTATTTTTTATTTTGTTACAGTGTAATAGACCGCGAGACTCTCATCGCATATAATTTTGAAGTGAGTCCAGAATTATTGGAAGATGTCAGGGAAAACTTTCACCACTGTATTTCACCTGTGGGACTATTTATTTGATTATATTTTTATTTTGTTTTATCTAACTTAACCCAAATATACATGATTAAATATTCCAGATTGTGAAGTTACGAATGTTATGAATGAATGAAAGTAAAAATATATTTTTTAATTTTACATATTTTTGCTTCCGAATCGTGCAAATGTGAATCCATAAATGAATTCGGCATCCTAAATTTATATGAAAATATTACCAATCTTGGCATAGTAGCTTAACTGATGTCGGCATCAAGATTTGAATAAAGCCCCCCAAAAATAAAACGCATTAAAAATCTTGGTGGCTTCACTTCTTAAATACATCGTTAGGTCATAAGGACCAATCCTTTGGTTCACGAAACGGCGTATAATCTCTCGTACAACGGCAACTACAGGCTATGATGTACTATAATTCGTAACCCAAAAAACCTGTCCATTGTGAAATGTTCAAAATAAATATATCAATAGCACAACTTTAGGTGCAATAATAGAGGCGAGATTGTTAGCTACCTAATAGTACTTGCCAAGAAAACTAAACAATTTACAAATGCGGGTAGGATGTTTGTCGCGCAAGATTTGCGGCGCACAGTATATCTTTTTATGCAAACTGGACGACAAATTTATTTATTTATTTAACAGGGAAAATATACAGCGCTTCAAAAACTATTACAATTACATTAAATACAATATTTCTGGCCGATGACATGCTTTCAACAATAGTTTTAGTTAGTTAAGTCTCCAATACGCACAGTGCATACTGTGGGGGTTGGGAGGGGAAAAGGAAAGAAAAAGAGTTAATGAAGTACTTAAAAGGAAACAGAAGTTATCGAAGTATTTCTGGTAATATTTTTTTAGAGAAAACCATTATCGACGACAAGGTAGATATATGAAGCTTTAGAACCTTAAATACTTGTTTATGTTTGTTAAACATGAAATGCTCTTTTCTCTTCGTTTAACAACAGATTAACGAAATATATAAGACCATATCGAAATAAAATTATATCAATCTTACCGTTGTTACACTGCGATTTTTTGTATTACTCATCCTGTTATAGTCTATATAGTTAAAAAAATTAGTTTGAGTTAATGTAAAATTGTATATTTGGATTTGTATTTTAATAACCTATCGTAAGTTTGTATATTAATAACTATCAGTGTCGATGATAACAAACTGCGAGATTCCAAAAAATCTCCTTATTATAACATTTATGCTCGACTTAAACAAACATAGTTCTAATTTTTCCAGCGATTTCTTGATACAAACATTATAGATGGTTGTGTATAAATTTACTGATAGTTTTTTACTCAAACGCCGAAGTAATCATTCCTATATTTAAAAGCAGAAATAAGCAGGATATTGCCAATTATAGGCCTATTTCACTCCTAAGCACATTATCGAAGATAATAGAAAAAGTAGTTAAAAATAGGCTTCTGAAATACTTAAATGAAAACAACTTTTTGTCAAAAAGTCAATTCGGGTTTAGGAATGGAATGGGCACTTTGGATGCCATTGCAAAGGTGACAAATTCTATGAGTGAAAGCCTGGACAGAGGCAATAAATTCTTGGCTATATTTTTAGATCTCGCGAAGGCTTTCGATACGGTTTCGCATGAAAAATTATTACAAAGACTAAGAGACATTGGATGTGTAGCACTAGCTTATGATTGGTTTAAGAGCTATCTGTCAAATAGAACCCAAATCACATCTATACATAATACTACCAGTAATCCTGTCGGTATATCGTTCGGCGTGCCCCAAGGCAGTGTGCTCGGGCCTATTTTATTTCTAATTTATATTAACAATCTATGTGATCTAGTAGGAAAAACTATATCATTTGCCGATGACACTACAATTATATTTGAAGGTGAAAACTGGAAAACGACATTTGAAAAAGCCAACAAAGGCATAAATATAGTTAGAGATTGGTTAGATAATTCGCTGCTCAGTTTAAATATAGAAAAAACAAAATTAATCACTTTTCGTATTAATGTTAAAGGTCAACCCTCATTGGAGCACAACGTTGTTATACATACATGCAACAGACAGAATGGTTGCAACTGTCATATTTTAGAAAGAGTGGAATCATTTAAATATCTCGGTATCACCATAGATAATAAACTAAGATGGCAAGAACACACGGATAAATTAGCATCTAAAGTTCGTAAATTAGGATACACTTTCAAATAGGTAAGAAATATTTTAGGCCCAAAAACACTAAAAAGCGTTTATTATGCATTGTGTGAGAGTATCTTGAGCTACGGGATGATAGGATGGGGCGGTTGTTCTAAAACCATTCTTTACCCCTTAGATATTGCACAAAAGTCGATTTTAAAGATTATCATGCGAAATCCGTATCGTTATCCTTCGGAAAATCTTTTCAATGAATATAATGTGTTAGATATTAGGCAACTATATTTAAAAACATCACTATCATATATTAAGTTCAATCAGATAAATATTTTTTCTCAAAATATTTTTCTCAAATCAACGAGGTTTTCCGAAGATAATAATATGATAGTACCCAGAAGGTATACTACTTTTGGTCAGCGAACCTATACATTCATTGCCCCAAGGTTTTTCAATGCTCTTCCTGGCGACATAAAATCAGCACAAAATAAGACCTACTTTAAAAGGCTGCTTAGAAACTGGCTTGTAAAAGAGGGAAGACAAGGAATTTTAAAAATACTGGACATTATAACCTAACCCGGACATTTGAATATTTTGAATCTTATATTGTATTATTTTATTATTATTATTTTATTTATTATTATTATTATTATTCTTTTGTTTTAACGTATATTAAGAGATAATTTGTTTTAGTTTTAACACTATTTCATCTTAGTTATAAGTAAAATGATGGACTATTTCGTTTAAATTCTTATTCTATTTTTTACTACTTTAAATTGTTTTGTTTTTTTTTTATTTTTATGATTTGAATTTATTTGCTGTCATTTTAATTTTCCACTTCTAACTTTAATTTAATTATTTAATTTAATCAAGTATTTAGTCATTTTTAATATTGTTTTGCAATTCCATTTTGTGCATACATGGAATATATGCCACTCTTATAAACACGGTATTTGTGCAAGCACTTTAAAAAAATAATGTTTACCTTAGAACAGGCCCCGGCCTAGTTAGGTGACGTTGCCATTAGACTATGCATTGTATTCTTTTTTCTGCTTTTGATTCTATTTTGAAAGTATTCCTAAGCTGAAATTGTTTACTTTTTAATTATTTGCATTACTTATATAAATAAATATAAATAAATCATCTGAGTTTCTCAGCTTAACAAAGAACGTCCTTCGGTCGTTAGTCTATTAAATTATTTAAATATAATTTACCCGCCCTTCCTATACGAACGTACTTGATACGGCCGCTATATTATCGCCCGAACGCTAAAACCCGTATCACGCACATTCGAGTACGCTCGAGTACAAAAACAAAAAAAAAACCGTAACCCACAACGCGTACGTGATACGACAAATTGTTCCTACTATTCTAGATACATAAAACGGTAATAAATGGGTCTCTAGTATGATAAACTTGTCTGGTATATTGTAAATAAGTATTGTCATTAAGAAATGTAATGAATAAAACCCAACGATTTTTAACCTACTTTTTGGGTAATAGCCCAAAGGTTAAACCAAGATTATTTAATACAGTAAAAAAATCTGTAGTCTAATTTCGGAGATGTTTAGATCGCGTTGGATCATATATTCCCTTTCTAATAATACATAATCATTCCCTTTCTAATTATATTTCATGTGTCAGTAATTCTGATATTAAATATCTAAATATATTTAATCGGCGACCAATTCATTAACACTGTGATAAAAAGGGTAACATTGTTTATTATCATTCTGTTTCATGAAGATTTATTGCGAAATAAAACAATATCTTTTACACTAGAAGATCCATGCATTATCCTTAATAAATTAATCAAATAAAATATATTTGGAAATAAAAAATAAATCATTAGCAGCCTCTTAATCATCTCGCGGCGTCGCATCACGTCGCGTGCTGTAATCTAGCAACCAAAACAGATTTAAAATTAAAATTTAGAATGAATTACTCATAGGGTTATATTACCCATAGTTACCCAAGTGGTTACTTGCTTTTTAATAGTGTAGGGTCAGCAAGTACCGAGCTTTACTCTTCAACGATCTAGCTAAGCCGTTCCATTTTCTCTACAAGGCTAGCTATATTTTCTTGAGGCGCTCTTAACTCTTTATTCCACTTATTTTCGTGATAGTCTTCCACTATCTAGAGGTCGCGGACCAGAAGACTTGACCCACTATACTAGGGGTGCAAGAACTGGAATTGTTCTTTTGTCATCGTCTGGATTGTATATGCAGACTAGACATACAATAAAGCTTTATAAGACATTCGAGCAGTGGAGTGGTGTCAATTACAACGGGCGATCCCATCAACCCAGGAAGGTATAACCATATACAATCGTTATTTCAACATGGGCTGAGCACAGATACTCTAATATCACATTCCACTATCAGCTCATTCCACTATCTAGCTCTGCCAAGTGGCCCGTTAAAGTCCAACCTTTATTTCTCCGCACCGGGTACTTAACTCAGTGGTTTGACCAAGCGCCGTCGCTAAAGGTAAGGACGGGGCCGCACGATTCGGGGCGGCTCCGCACCTCAAAGCTCTCGCCTATGGATGCGGTGCGGCACTGGAACGCACCGTTTGGCATACCATGGATATTTGTATGTAGAACGCCGCAGCGGCAACCGCTCAGGCGTCGCGCAGCAGCCGCACCGCAGGCTCTAATGGCTGGATTCCAACGTTTTCCCGGCTACTTAAGGATTCGAGGTCGCTTGCGCGGTCCTCTACTTCATGCAAGCGGTAATTTAGCTTGAATTTATCGCGGACCATGGCTTCCATTGCCCATCTCTTAACTCGGGATCGGGTGGCCAATTAGTCATTTCAAGAGCGGCTGCCAATAGGTTAACAGCCACCCTAACTCCATAGGAAACATAGTCGTTTCCAGACACCCCCGGTACTCAGTCGATAAGAACAATCGATTGGCTGACGTTGCACTGCACGCACATCCTCAAGGTTCTCCCGAAAACTGATTCCCATGGGAACTTACCCACTTGCAGACCTAGTTGCACGGGAAACAGAGTTCTTGCAGGGCTCGAACTTCTGAGAGGCGGCAACCCGAAGGGAGGGGACCCGTTAGTTGGATCGACCCAAAAACGAAGCGGTTCATAGTAACCCAACTGCACAGATCCGTTAGCACCCAAGACGTTCGAGCAGTATTCATAACGTACACCCTACATTATCTCTGAGACCTCGTCACCTTCGCGCAGCCGAACCTCGGCGTGATATCCTCTTCTTCCCGTCGAGTGAACCTAACACGCTACAAAGTCCTCGCATAACCCACTGCACGACGGGAATGGTCGCCTGGGCCGCGAGCGCCGCCGCACCCCGTGACATTTCTTGAGTATGCAATTACGAGTCGTAATTATATTCACTTGGAAGCGACTCAACGTAAATTGTACCCACTCGCTGAGTTATTAGCCTCTCGGTATGTTGGTCGTGAACACTCGCGCTTTGCAATTTCAAGCCCGCGAAACCCCATTTGAGCCGCACTACAGCCTTACATTTGAAAATGAAATATATTTCCCTGTCATTGCAGAGCCAGAGAAAGGACGGGATAATTACTCATGCAGTCGAGCGTGCATGAGCCATGGATAAGGAGGTAGGGTGTCAATTCTGAATCAATAGTTTCAAAATACCTAGGAGAGGGAAAGGGTTATTGATCACGATAGAAATAAAATCAAATGTATATAGGATTCACTGCCGAAGATATCCCGAGACCCGAAGACTATTTTAACAGAGTGGCTTCTAAACTCAAAGAAATATAAGGGAATTCCAAAATACTTCAGCATTCTATGATAATATAATAGTATTCAAACCTAACAGCTATATCAACAGAAGCACTTTCTAGCTGCTCAGACAGACAAACCGATGTAAAGGCAATGAGAAATAAGTGACAATAGACGATTAAGATATTTGAAATCGTCGAAAGAATAAAACTCTAAATAAGGAAGTCGGTATATCAAAAAGAATCTTTGTTGGCTAAGTGAGGCCATAGCGACTCAAGCAATGGCTATGTCAGGCAGTCTTTGGACAACCGAGTCGCCAATCTGATAACATACAGAGTTGATACGCAGAGTTAAAATCTTCAACAGGCATAGCCACTGCTGGTAGTAAGATTGGGTAGCGAATGGTTTCGTGCAGCTTGGGCCATAAGATCCATTTTGTTATCGGATCGGCCCAACTCACGATTCAACTCCTATACAGAAGCCTCCGCATGTGGAAGGATACCCCGGGTAAGACTCTCGCGTCTCAGGCCTCGAGGCTGGTGGATCGGTTTCTCCTGGTGGGATTACCTCCCGGCACTACTAGACGGTTTGCGCACCTTTCAGCGACGCCAATCGGTTCTACGCTCTGACTAATTTCTGAAGGAGACATTTTACTGTCCCTGGAGACATTATACTGTATCAAGCCATTCTTTTAACGACCTATTGGCCACCCGATCCCGAGTGGTATAACGGGTAAAGGACGCCCAGGTCCGCGATAAATTGTTATGGAATTACCGCTGAAACACAACACAGGCAGTGGTCGCGTAAGGGACTTTGATCCCGTAGCTAGTCGCGGGGAGAAAGGTATCCGGAAGGTTAATTCCAGACGGAGATATCCTACCAAAATGGTAGCCAGGGGGCGAGGTTGCCACACTGGTTTGCCTTCCTACTGCCTCGCTGTAAGGCGTTGGCCTCTGGAGTATTCGTGGTTTTTGCTAGACGGTAGATTTGTATGGCCCACAGAGTCTTCTACGCTCACCTCACGATCATTATCGTTAAAACTTCCGGGGAGGACGAGTTCGTCCGTTGTAGTCGACAACCGTAAATGCTGGTAGTACAGTTTCGGCTAATGCAATACCAATATGCTAGGGAAGACGCAGTCTGATTTTACCATCGCCTGAGAGTGGTAACACTATAGCCAGACAGTTTCCTGAAATCAGCTTTCGTCAATGTCAACCCAGTTAGCGCTTCTCACACGTTGATGAGACGAGGCACCTAGATTGAGCCGAAAGATGAGTCGTTCGGTAATAAACGCGAGCACCACAGTCGCGAGCTAAACGAGCGAATGTCAAACGTTTACCCAGATGTTATAAAGTTGATTAGCGCAGTAATTATTTAAAGAACCTTTCAGCTGCAGCTATTGCAGCTAGCACTCGCACCAAACGACAAGAAAAGAAGACATAACATACTTTATTCGAGTTATTCAATACAGCAGACATATATTGGGTCCTTACGGCCGGGCCACACGATGCGGTGCGGCGCCTGAGCGGGTGCCGCTGAAGCGTCCTACATGCAAATATCCATGGTATGCCACACGGTGCACTCCGTCGCCGGACCACACGCATAGGCGAAAGCTTTGTGGTGTGGCCCAGCACCGCATTGAGTGGTCCGGATCTGTTTTCACTCTGGCCAATACTTGGATAACTTGGGTTAGAGTTGGAGTGTTACATTCAAATAAACTTTAATTCAAGGCTGTTTTATTCTTTTTTAAGGATCATTTGTTTATTTGTCCGTCATTTGTTTTTGTCAACTATTTTCGTTTGTGCAACCATGTTAAAGTTGAAAATTTGCATTATTTTCACATATGAAATCCTGTGCCTGTGTTTTTTATTACAGCTTTCAGCAGTCCTAAACAGTTATTGTAAATGTGTACTGTTAGGAACTGCAAACATCGATTTAGAAGCTCGTTATTAAATAACCGAGCCTTGTAAAATCGCCTATCGCTATTGCTTCTGCATGACAATACATATATAACCACATATTTCACTGCAAACAGTCGCTAAGTTGCATGAGTTGTGGCTGGAGACTCTTTGTCACCCCCTGTACTTGCCAGACCTTGCTAAAAATATTTTTCTTTTCAAAATTTAGATATCTTTTTACAAGCGGAAAATCAACTTTGAAGAGTCGGTAAAAAGTCCTTTAAAGCATTGATTGGTTCCTGTCTACGAGAATTTTACAGCAGAGGAATCAAACAACTGAATCAAAAACACAAATCTGTATAGATTGTATAATATCTAAATATTTTTGTATGTAAATAAGCAAAACGAAATATTACCTTTGATAGAGAATCTAATAAAAATCACGATAATATTTACAATTTCTAAATGGGGTTCCGTATTTTTCCCTAAGACAAATACAAGTTAGAAATGCCGAGTTTTTTTCACTTTTTCGACTTACTCTTATTTATTCATAATTATCTACATAATTGTTTTACAAAATGAGATTTCAATATTCTATATACGAAATTTCAATGTGATCATTGCACAGTTATTCTTTTTATGATTGCTATAATAGTTCTATAGTTATAGTACTTTTTGTCGAACGCGGCGATATTGCAAGAAATTCCAATAAAGTGCCGCGGTCTGCCATGAAATTATACCGCTACTCTAAGAGTTAATTGAATATATATTTTTATAAAAAGTTTTTGGCCTTAATTTCATAGGTAAGGACCCTATATACGGGCTTCAACTACATAGGTATGGACCCTATATAAGGGCTTTAACTAACCAGATCCCCGATCCCAATTAAAGCACAGGAAATTAAAATTAAAAACTGTCATCTCAGTAATGCGATCTTTCTGTCGCATATACCAATAGAAAAAGTTTTAGAGGCGAAAAACGTAAATTTAGCCCGCATGCCGTGATTTACGAGCGGAATGAAGATCGGTCGCGGAGCAGTGCCGATAATATAACGCTGGATAGGAAAGCAAGGGGCGATCCAATCTGCTAGGAATAGTTTTCACTGCAGACGTGCGAGAAGCGGGCGGACTTGTTTATGCTGATAGACGCACGAGGTGATGAATGCACAGAAGCGAACCAGACCGCCACACCACTTTCCACGCGCGCCCTCTACACGCACCGGAGAGCGAACGGAACAAAGAGAAAGACGGAGCCCGCTGTTTATTTCTCTCGGGAACAAACGGCGGCGCAGCGCAGCTAGAGAAACGGATTCATCGTCTTCCCACTTGCACGTTAGCTCGCCTGCATTATTGCCAATTACAGGTTTTCTCAGGATGCACAATGATGCCACTCCTTAACACAATGTTTGAGGAACGACTTGGCGATTATTGAATATTCGTAAATACCTACAGTAGGGCAGTGTCGACTACAACAGGCAAACCGGTCACCATAAGCTGGTATAACGATATGTGATCGTTCTTTCAGCTGTAGGATGAACGTAGACTTAGAGACAATGCAATCTACTGTTTAGCTCCGCCAATAAGCCCATTAGATACCAACGTCTTACGGCGAGGCATCGGGAAAGGTACCATCCGGCAGCCTCGCCCCTAACTACCAGTTTAGGTAGGATATCTCCGTCTAAAGTTAACCTTCATGATGCCTCCGTCCTCCCGACTGGTTACGGGTCCGAAGTCGCTTACGCCGCCTCTAGCTGTTGTGTAACAGCGGTAATTCGCGGACCTGGGCGTCTTTTGCCTGTAGTGCCATAAGTGAGCGGGTGGCTCAAGGTCATTTCAAGAGTATCATGGCAACAGGTCAACATCCACCCCCGCTGCTTAGGAGACGGACACCGAATCACCGCTACGTAAGGAAATGGACCGCGCAAGCGACCTCGTACCCGTAACCAGTCGGAGAAATCTGACCGAAACTGGTAGCCAGGGGGCAAGGTGGCCCAACTGGGTTACCTACCTCGCCGTAAGGCGTTGATCTCTGGCAGGTTTGTGGTTTTTGCTGGACGGCAGATTTGTAATCGTCCAAAAAGTATTCTACGCTCACCTCACGTGGGACAGAACGATCATTATCGTTAAAACTTCCTGGGGTGACGAATTCGCCCGTTGTAGTCAACAAACCTCAAAAGTGCAGGTGAAATAAAACCAAAATGTGTTTGAATTAATTGAGTTCATGAATTCGTATTTTAATATTTTATCGCAATGCATATAAAATTACCTACTTAGGACCTCCGGCCAGACAGTTGAATAATATAAAAAATAATTTTAGTTAGTAAAGATTTGGTTAGGTTATAGGTAAAGATTAAAGACTCATCATTAAAAACTATGGATCGTTAGAAGCTGTTTAATAACGAAGTAATGCGTTATAAGGAGGTACTGTGCCAATTTCGTAATTAATGGTTGCGTAATTAGTAGAGGACGATTTGTGTTTTTGATCACACCATTTATTCTCCGAAATTTAATCGAATCACTCACAGAATTACATTTGGGATCTATATGCAGAGTCCGAGTCTGAGACAAGGTTTGAATAGTGATTTTCATCATCACGACACGAGGAATAAATCCAATCTCCACATAAACCGACAGCGACTTAGCAAAGAGCGATACAGTTTTATTCACCAAAACTTTTCCCACTATAATAAGATTCCAGAGCAAATGAAAAGCCTTGGATGGGACCAATTAAAAAAAATATATTATAAATAATTTGGTAAGAAACCCAATTTATGGTATAAGGGAGTTTGAAAATTCTGAGTTTATTTTCCATGATGATGATTAATGAAAAGTGTAGTTTTAAACATAATGGTATTATGATAACTGACATTCTAATTTTCATGTAATTTATTATATTCTATGTATTTTATAATATTTCATGTAATGTATATATATATATATATATATATATATATATATATATATATATATATATATATATATATATATATATATATATATATATATATATATATATATATATATATATATATATATATATATATATATATATATATATATATATATATATATATATATATATATATATATATATATATTATATTCATTTTTGAAAAAAAAACGAAGGCATATTGCTGGATTGACAAAAAATAGATTTTCTTGGTTTATTCTACATGAAATTTGCATTTCTATTTTAATATATTTTTCTCCCTGACTCTTAAATCAGATTGGTATATTTTGATTATTTTTATGTAGGTATTATTGAATATAATATTACAGCCATGACAACTATCACGATAATTAGGTTTATAATAATTAAATTTTTAGGATTTAATTTTGTGACACATCCAAGCGTAGGAATGCCTATCTACTGGAGTAGTGGATTGTATTGTATTGTATTGTATTGTAAACGACTGAGCGGTGGCAAAACCCAGTTAGAGTCTCTTACACGTTATTGAGATGAAGCGCTTTGATTGAGCCAAAAGAAGAGTCTGTCAATATGAAACACGAGCGCCACAGTCGCTAAACCAGCAGTAAAACTCCAGCATTTCCTAAAAATGTTTATGTGTTGGTTCATACAATAATTATTCTTAGTAAATTTCGGCTGCCGCTATTATCATGCCTGATGCCGCTATGATCAAGCAGATGCCTTAGCCCTAGCATAACACGACAATGAAAGTAACACTCTTTATTTTGGTTTTAAAACCCGGTAACTCCCTAACATCCCTTGCGGGACCAACGGCCGACTCCCCCAATTTCCAGGTTATATTTTTTTATATGTCAAATTTCAATGCGATCATTTTACAGTAATTTTTTTTATGATCCGTATAGTGGTTTACAAGTTATGGCCGTTTGTATCAAGGTGGTCGACTCGCGTCGATTTTACGCGCGAAAATGTCGCGGGCAAAAGTGATAGCTGAATTTTTACTTCGCGAGAGGAGGGGTTAACCAAATCTGACGTCAGAGCTTCAACTAAGGTGATGTTAGGTCCTTGATCATAAAGAATAGAAATTTTGAAACGGTTATTAATGCGGACCTTTCGTTGCACATCCTCATAAAAGTTTTAGATGAGAAACACGTCAATTCTGCCCGCATACCGTGATTTACGAGTGAAATGAAGATCGGTACCGTCGCAACGCCCGCGCCGATAATATAAAGGTGGATAGCGAGAGGCGATCCAATCTGCGCGGAGTAGTTTGCACTCCAAACGTGCGAAGACGGGCGGACTTGTTTACGCCGATGGCCGCACGCGGTGATGAATGCACAGCAGTGAACCGGACTGTTACACCACTTTCCAAGCGCGCTCTCTCCACGCACCGAAAAGCGGACGGAACAAAGAGAAAGATGGAGCCGGCTGTTTATTACTCTTGGGAGCAAACGGCAGCGCCGCGCAGCTAGTGAAATGAATTCATTGTCTTCCCACTATTATTGTACTTCTCCTGCTTTATTGCCAATTGTAGGTTGTCTCTTTCAAGATGCATAATGATCTGACTTTTACATATCGTTAAAGCATGCACTTTAAGATTGATAGACTATAATAATAATAATAATAATAATAATAATAAAACTCTATTCTTAAGAAAAGGCGAGCTTATTGCCTGCAGGCAATATTTTAGAGCTAACCTATACTATTGTAAGAACATTATTTGCGAGTAGACTACATAACTTAACCTATATAAAGAGTATAACAAATAAAATAAAGAAGGATAGAAAGAAGTATATACTTTACTCTTTGTGGGCACAGATTTGCTACATCAAAATAATCTAACACCTATAAGGACGCTAAAGTTTTAAAAGGAGGGCAATGGGAGGGGAAAGGAAATTTATCTGGAGGATTTCAAATGCCGTGTAGGCGGAGAAATGTAAATGCGTAGCAGTCGTAGACGAAAATTTTTAATCGCTACGCTTCAGGCAGTATCGTTGGTGGTTTATATGCCGAATGAATAAAAAGTTAAATGTTTTCTTATTGATATTTTAATGCATAAATATAAATGCAGTATATTACATATTTCCTTTTGTGGATTCTATATCTTGCTTTATATACTGGATAGATCACTTGCTTATATACAGATTTAATCACTGCATTATTTTCATCGGCCCCTGAAATTACCTAAACAGATTTGAAAAGCGATAAAATTTATTAATAAACTAATGTATTTATTGAAAATATACAGACATATTTTTAAATGTTCTACTGTAGACATACGGACAGACAAGCTGTAGAACGAGCGGCAATCTCCGTGTCATGCACCAACTTATTCAAGAACCTTGTTTGATATGTTATTCAATATGATTGCAAGGTATAGCCGTGATCGCTTTGTATATTTATACAGGAAACTAATGGGTCCTGTTGCAGTATGATCACTAAGAGCCATGTATGTAGAGTCGGCTAATCGTACGGATCAATACTCATCCGGCGGCCTCCATGCAGAAGTGCGAGCGGACGGTGTGCGTACCGCGCGGCGTCAGCCAATGTAATGTGCATTTCGACTGACAGCCGGGGAGTTTGAAAACAGTATTGTTTCCTATAGACCAGGGGTAGTTGTTAACCGTACGGCAACTGCTCTTGAAACGACTATTCCGGCACCTGATTGCGGGTGAAGATCCGGCAATGGATGCCGCGGTCCGCAATAGATTCGGTAGACACCGCATCACCGCTACGTAATTAAGAGAACCGCACACGCGGCCTCGAACCTGTAACCAGTCGGGATGCAGAAGGGTTCCTGATGGTTAATTCCAGACAGAGATATCCTTCCAAACTGCTAGTCATGGGGCGAGGCTGTACGCTGGTTACCTTTCCCGGTGCCTCGCCGTAAGGCGTTGGTCTCTGGCGGGCATATTGGCATAGCTAGACAGTAGATTTGTATTGTCTCTAAGTCTTCTACGCTCATCCCATAGCTGAAATAACGATCTGATATCGTTATACCAACCTGGGGTGACGTGCTTGGCAGTAGTAGTCGACACCGCCCCACTGTATATTACACTATTACATCTTTCCAATGACATATCTTTTCAAGATCTTATTTTACATTATGGTGCAACTACCGCATTGTATCGAATGTTTATCCAATGTATACCCTGAGGAGTAACTGCATCGGTATACCGTTTACAGGTATGATCGCCTAATTTATTCACCGTCGAAGACGACAGCGGGAGATTATCGTGGCGGCCAATGTAAGGCAAGACGGTCGCGTAGCAAAATTCAATTGTCTCCGTGGAGCGAGGCTTCTTTGTTCGATCGTTTTGTATCGTCGGGTGGGAAGAGCGGCTACATTATTACTGGTAGAGGCGCGGCGCGGTGTGCCCGTGCATATACTTAGCCCTGTCTCGAGACTCGACTCAAGTGGTGGGGAGGCGCCAGGAGTCCGTTGCGATCACAGTCTTATAAAACTACCAGGCTACTCGCCGGCTGGTCTCATCGCGATTCACTCGAAGCGCGTAGGGTTGCTATGCTGTAATTCGTCTTTAGTATTTTTCTCCTCTTCTGCAGGAAGGGTTAATGTATCCATGTTATTTCTATCCCATTCATATTCATATTCATATTCATTTTATTAGTATACTGATATACAAGTCAAATACAGATTCTGAACATTCATACATATTAGCAAACAATTTTTTTTTATCGTAAAGAAAAGATAAAATAAACTAAACAAAACGAAGAAAAAACACAAGAATAATTTAAAAAGAAGAAATACAAGACAAAATGCAGAGATCATTAAATACTTTAGCCACCAAAGCATTTTAGACTTCACTCGAGTAATATTCCTCCAGTGAGTAAAACGCCTTATCTGTAAGGTACCTCTTAAGGCGTCTCTTAAACACGTCAAGAGATTGCGCCTGCCTAATGTGCTCGCTGAGTTTGTTGTAAACCGCTGGGCAGGCGATATATGCTAGCCTCTCCGACTTGGATAATGCATGACTCACCGAACGTAGCATGCTACGGGATTTTGTTGGATAGTGATGATGCACACCATTCACTTTAAAATCGGCTAGATTTCTTCGAACGAACAGCACTACTTCCATTATATGAATGGACGGCAGCGTCATGATGCAGAGATCTCTAAACAGAGGCCTAGCTGGCGTATCAAGCGCCACAAGCGTTATTGTGCGGACGCGCTATTGTATCGTTTACCATCAAGACTTACCTTTCAATATCAGCCTCAGTTTTTTATAATTTCCCTACATCAGGAGTAATTTTCATATATAACGATTATTTTCAAAGTTAAATTTAAATTTCCTCAAAGATTTTGTAACATTTGACAACGTTGATTCTTAATTTGTGTTCCATGAAAAAAAATATAGCCAATATTGTTTATTCTTGACATTTTACAAACTGCTAGATGGCGCAGTGCGCTCAACACTCTCAAACTATTTTTAAAAGATTATTTTTTTAAAATGATCAAAAAATAATAACTTTCTTATATTTTTTTTAATTTTAATTTTTGTTTTCCAAATTTTTGCTAAAAGTGTCTTCATTGCTCTACCCGAATTACACACTTCATGGGTACCGGTACATTTAAACTTACCGCTTATATTAATTTTGTTTAAAATAGTCACAGATCAAGAATATTTTTTACACAGAGGTACTTTAGTAGAGTTTCATGTGAGTTTGAAATAAAAAATATCTTTACGCTTTCAGACAGAGCTAGGCAGTGGATAGTCCTTGGTAGATTGGCTACTTTCAGGTCCAATCATATTTGTGTTATGTATATGGTTATCTTCTCTACATTGACTGTATTGACTAGCTTTTTGGAAGTGTTAGTGGACTGGTATATTATTAGACTGTGTCGCAACTGGTTTGCTTGTGAGGGCCGCTGCCTCCACAATTGAATTCAAAGCATGCTCAAGACCTATGCTACGTCACATAACTGAAGAAATTTTCTCATGGCAATCTTGTACAGGAAAATCAAAGTTCTTGTAGTAGTGCATTGTGAAAGAATTCTAAAGGTTTTCAATCAGATTCCAATCTGCTGATTAGTTCGTATATCACTGGTAATGGTGCATTACGAGAGTGCTTATTGCGTAGTGCCTATATATTACTTTTTAAGATGTGGCAGCTTATGGAGGTTGATTACAATGAAATATATGAAGAACGACTAAAACATTCGGTTACACCTCTCATGTTCTCTGCCGTAGAAGAAATGAGAAAAAAACTGCAAAAAGTTTTTGGAAAAATTGATGCATTTGGGGGAAAAATTAGCCTTATGTATAAATTAGGGTTCTATTAGTAGCAGGTTTCCGTTGTTATTCCAAAAAACCTTTGTTAGGTCACAAATAGCCTACGCGGCGCAGTTATGAATAAAAACGAATATTCGTTACTCAGGCGCCAGATAGGTCATGTCACCGGTCACCCGCACCCCCACAGTAGTTAAATTTATTATAATCAAAATTCAGTCAAATCAAAGTGAATGCAGATTGAATTCACTTTGAGTAGTTTGATTCATAATTATTTGATTTCCAGTATTAATTAAACACATTATTGTAGTCTACTTGTGTTTTTGTGTAACCCCCAACCCTCTACATTTTACATTAACTTTTCAGCATTGACATAGATATTCAAAAACCACGTTGAAGGATTGTTTACGAGCGCCGCTCCGTTCACCTTCTGTAGAGATATGTATGTTTAAGCTGTCTTACGGCTCACAAATTAGTACTGCTCTGAGGTCACACTAAGGGTCGGGCCACACGATGCGGTGCGGCTGCGGCGCGGCGCCTGAGCGGTGCCGCTGCGGCGTCCTACATACAAATATCAATGGTATGTCACACGGTGCGTTCCGGCGCCGCACCGCACGCAAATCGGTAATATGCGCCGGAGCGGCACCGCTCAGTTGGTACTTGCTTGCCTGTTTCATTTGTTTTCACGTATTTTTGTTAATTTTTAATCGAAATGTTTAAAATGAGTACCAACGAAGAAGATATTGGCATTGACTATCTCATTTCACTAGTTCTACGTACAATTACAACACTATTCGCCCACTGCGGCGTCGTAGTAACGTTGCGGTGCCGCACAGTGGACTGTAAGTGTGAACGCCCGCCCATACGGCGAAATTTTTGCGGTGCGGTGCCGCACCGTATCGTGTGGACCGGTTCTAAGGCGTTGGTCTCTCACGGGCTGCTGGCGAGCTAGACAGTAGATTGTCTTGTCTCTAAGTCTTCTACGCTCATCCCACGGCTGAATATATCATTATACCAGCCTGGGCTGACGGGTTCGCCCGTTGTAGTCGACACCGCCCTACTGTTAAGTCATCTATGCTCACCTCACAGGAGATAGAACGATCACTATCGTTAAAACTTCATAAAGTCTGAGATGCTAAACCGCCTTCATCGGCTTAAACCGATTTTGAAGTGTGTGGTACTGTTAGAATCGTAATGCCATCCCGAGTGTCATGGTATACGTGGGACGACCCCTTGCGCTCATATAAGAACAAAGCAGAGTCTTCGATATAATTCACCGAATTACGACTTGGTTATAAGACAGTCATCATTAGACAGTTTTTTTCGTTTTTCTTCTTGGCGGTTGCCAGGTCAGTAAAACCTGCAGGGCCAGTAGCAAATAAAAGTTTTTAGTATATTAATTTATCAACAAAAAAAATATACAAAATGTATATGTATATTAACTGTCCAAATATCAAGCAAGTAGTTGTCTAAATGTCCAAATGTCAATAAATTAACATAAATATATCGTGTTTATTAATAATAATTATATTAAAACTTTATTCTTAAGAAACGACGAGCTTATTGCCTGCAGGCAATATTTTAGAGCTAACCTATACTATTGTATGAACATTATTTGCGAGTAGACTACATAACTTAATCTATATAAAGAGTATGACAAATAAAATAAATGAGGATAGAAAGAAATATATACTTTTTGTGTGCACAGGTTTGCCACATCAAAATAATGCAACACTTATAAGGACGCTAAAGTTTTAAAATGAGGGGAATGGGAGGGGAAAGGGATGTTATCTGGAAGATTTCAAAGGGAATTTATCTGGTGTTTAGTGTAAAATGAAAGATCTGATTGAGTACATTCCGAAAATATAAATGTATCTATATATGAAAAACCGTAATAAAAATAATTATAAATACAATAGTTCGCTTTCTGTAATGGCAGTCGTGTTTTTTATTCTTTTGAGTATATTTTCTTGTTCCAGGTTGTGATTCATTTGGAAAATAAAATTTAAGGTGGTCAGGGCTAAACCACAAAATCAATTTGCTATGAAATTCGAAGAAATTTCAAAAAATATAGATTTTCGCAAGAGCAATGTTAATCGATAAGTAAAATTTTGAACGTAAGAGATACTTGGCGAATGTATCTATATTAGCATTCGATAGCCAACCATGTTCGTTTAGAAATAATCATCAACATTACGACAATAAAATATTAGTTCTACAAACGCCAAATAATTGTGGTAGTTCTACAAACGCCGAATAATCTATTTTCCCTCCGCGAATTATGTATTTTACGAGTCGTGGTCGAGCCATTCGCAACAAAGTGAAACAAAGTGAAAACTCTACTCAGCGAAATTATAGCGCCATTTGTTATTCAGACTGGAGACTTTTTAAGTCCCCGCTGGCCTCCGCCCGCTCTGCCGCAGTTCGATTGACAATTTCGTCATGCTCGCCGCGACCGCTACCCAAACCCCGCGGACGCTTTGAAAGATGTCGACACAAACAAACTTTTGCGACTACTTGGGACTTTAAAATTTCGCCAGCAATATTTTTAATTTTCAAAGTTGCGAATCGAGGATATTCATATAATCTAAGTTGTCGCTGGAGACTCTAAAGGAATTTTAATAAAAAAGTTTATTCTGGGCTGCAGTATTCTGTTTCTTGCAGGTGCCTAACTCGGGGTCAAAAACGCGCTAAAATGACGCTTAATTTTGTACTGACGTTTTTGTGTTTCTAAATAAAGCGTGCTTATGTAGGCTCCAGCTTTTAAATTGATTCTAAGCTTACCACCAGGCTTTTAAATTGATTCTAAGCTTAGTCTAGCCCTTTTTTCGTATTACGTTTCTGCAAGTGTCATGGTGGATAGGTCATGTTCAGGGTCTTAACTAAAACGTTTTAAATCGAGCAGTCTTCGTCGGACAGCCGTTTAGCTCTTATTTATGTAGTGATTTAGAAGACTTTTCGTCGCAATTTTAAAGATGTTTCCTCAGCATTGGCTTTTAATCTGAAGACGGGACGATGACGGGACGAATCCGATGACGGAACGAAGAGGACGATGAGATTAATGACGATGACAATCGTTATTAGTAACGATTGTCGCAGTCGTTAATTAATACCTATATTTTGGCCTGAAAATCCTGGGCCGATATTTTTTATAGATAAATAGCCTTGAATACATCCTTGTATATCGTATAATAAAACTCCTTGTTTATTTGTTTATTTTAAAACGAACGAAAACGTCTCGACAATTCGCGTGCGGTGATATGACGCGACGGCGGACGGCGTGCGAGTGACCCAGCTGTCAAAATTAAGACCCCGCTTTGAAACGGCCACAGACAAAACGGCCATAGGTTCTTAATTTTGATGAAACGGTATACAAACAAAATAACGAGGGTGATTACGTTCCTAATTATTAGCACCAGCTTAATTTAACCTTGCGATAAATGTAGTACTTGCCAGTATCAATATATCATTCTAGATTGTGGTTACTTAACCTACAATATTTTAATGAGCTTACACGAATCGGTTTATGAAACTCATAATATTTGAATTTATTGAAAATCATGGCATTATCAAATCACCGGTAGCACAATTTAAAAACCATACCGTCAGTGTGAATTATAAAACCCTTGCGGATATTTGACATTTTCAATTAAAGAAAACGTATTATTACCGCGTGGAACTAAATGATAGCTTTCCCAGCGTTTCAGCAAAGATACTTTTGCCCTATTTAAGGCGACACTTTGTAGTTGTCAACTACTCCGGGCGAGCCCAACACCCCAGGAAGTTATAACGATGTTAGATAGTTCTTTCAACCGTGGGTTTCAGCCCTAGTATTTACTTCACACTTAGTATAGTACTAATAATATTAGAATTCATTTATAAATAAAATAGTTAAATAATTGGTTTTAGTTTTTTTAAGTCATTGAAAACTGCGTCCTCCCACATCATATTCCACAATATATTACAAACTATTTTGTCCATTTTGGAAGGTCCCAATGACATACCAATAATATTTCTATTTATTTAAAAAAAACTTAATTAAAGTTTTTGATTATCTTAGGAATATTATCTGCACATAATATTTTATCATCAGTATATATCATCTGCACCTGATTCAAGCATAATCACGCTTAGAACGAGTCGATACATAGTTACAATAAATGCACCACCAGCCTTTATTTACTTGTTGTTCGGTGAACTTCGGTGTATTCAGGAAAGTTTTCATTATTGGATGAAGTCAAATTAAGAAGCTTTGTTCCCTGTCTTTTGTTTTCTATTGGTTTACTACTGATGTTCATCATTGGTTGATGACATACCTGTGTATTTTTTAAGTCTGTATGATATACCACTCCTATATTCAATAAAAAATCCAATAACTTTAAAAAATATTGTGTTATTCTACCTAACACGTGTTGACATAAAAAAAATACTTGCTAAAGCATAAGGGGCTCTCTAGACGATCAAGCATGCTTGTCAAGCATCGCGTCGCGGGCTGGGAGGGGATCTTAAACCGCAGGATATATGCAAATATATTTTTAATATTTACCAAAAATGACTAATTTTGTAGTTGTATTCCAGGGAGTCAGGTTAATTAGGCGTAATTAATTGATGAATGACGTGATTTCCTGGTATAAACTACAAAATCGGCTATTTTTAATAAATATATTTGCATATTTCCTGCGGTTTACGATCCCTTCCCATCCCGCGATGCGATGCTTGACAAGCAAGCTTGATCGTCTAGAGAGCCCCTAATATATAATAGGAGACTTGAGCAATGCAACTTATTTGGTTTGATATCATAATTCAAAATCAAGGGATGTTAACACTCGGAGTTGTGCGAAATCATAGTCGCGCGTGACCACTTCGCCTATTGCATTGAGGATAGCGTCGTTCCCACAGTGACTCGCTGGAAGGTTAACGCATCTATAGCAGCACTTATTTGATCGAATATTTAAGCGATATTCCCAATAACAACGGTGGACCATTTTGGCCATGTAAGAAATTTTCTATGTGTATTATTGAGCCGGAGCCGACCACTCGGTCAAACTTACACAAGGCTCATTGGCTCGGTCGCAGCAGTGGACAAACTTCAACTATACGCATACCTATATTAGTTTTAATAGCCGATATAACATTATTGAAAATATTTTAGTGTTCATATTAGTTTCGCATATTTATATATCTCCTTGCCGCGCCGGGCCGTCGCCCGCGTAGCGGCGTCGCTTTTCCGCATTGGCATTCATGTCGTCTGTTTTAACGATAATATTTTATTTTCGCGTGTCGGGGGCGGCTCTTGCGGCGCTCATGGCGTACCGTCGCGTCACCCGCACAATGAAATCAACGACAAAGAAAATAGGCGAAAAAACATGCCCTCTGATTCTTATTCAGCGAATGTTCAGTTTCAGCAGGCTGGCGTGCTCTACGTGCTCTGCTTCGCCCCGAACTCAATTCCGGGAAATTCCCGACATGCGGGAGAAATTCGTATAAGCAACCATATTTTCAGGGAAAATTCGGCTTAAACCTTGGCGCTTGAGACCCTCATAATTGGCTTTATGTGTTGACGATTAATAGACCGTGATTCGATTTCTGACACTTCAAAATCGCCTAGTTGGAGTTGTGACCGAGTCGCCTATTGCCAAACTGTATGTTTTACTTAGCCAACTGGAGTTGCCAACTACAATGGGCGAACCCGTCACCTTAGGAAGTTTTAACGATATTAGATCGTTCTGTCTCCCGTGAGGTGAGCGCAGACTTAGGACAAAACAGTTTACCGCCTAGTTCCGCAACACCGCGAGATAACCAGGTTAATCAAGCAGCGGGCCAATAATCGCGCCCTTACTTCCAGCTGCAACTAGATTACTACGGTCTCTTGACTGGTTACGGGCTCGAGATCGCTTGCGCGGTCCTCTCCCTTGCGTACTGGTGATACGGTGTCTACCGAATCTATTGCGGACCACGGCGTCCTTTATCTGGCTTTCACCCGGAATCGGGTAGCCGATTAGTAGTTTCAAGAGCAGTTGCCATAAGGTTATCAACTATCCCCGCTTTATATGAGATATTACTGTTTCCAGACTCCCCCGGCTGTGGGTCAGAATGCACAATCGATTGGCTGACGCCGCACGGTGCGCAAACCGTCTAGGAGCGCCCAAAGGTTGACTTCTAGGGGTAACTCACCCGAAGACCAGAGTCCTACCTTGACTCGCATTTTTAAGTGGAGGCCGCCGGATGCTTCCAAACTAGAGCGCCCATTAGCTCCAATACTTAAATCCAGTACCGCGAACGCTCTGTTGCAGTTTTACAGCATTTTAAATGATACATATATAGCTGAACTGTATATTCCATTCACAGCGCAGCACGGCGGACAAAAGCTGATATACAAATTATTAAAATTTGTCACGCATATTAAACGTATTTTATACTCATATTATAATTAATTAAATAAAGGGCTCCAGGGTCGAATAGCATTTTAGTTTCTAATTATTGTTTTTTTTTCAATATAATTATTAGAAAATTTGTTTTTTTTGTAATGCATACAAAAAGCCACTAAAAGCGAACTACAAAAACAATTCAGATTAATTTCAAATCAGTTCTTCGCGTAAAATAATCTTCATAAAAACTTCAGATAATTTCCTTCAGTCCTTTTTTTTTTGGTTTTTCAAATGAAATAGAATCGATTGGCTTTATGTTTATGGAAAAGGAATTTCTCTCAAATATTTGGACTTTTTAAATAATGTAATTTTATTATTTCTCTAAAATCCCTTTTATGTTTCATGGTATAATAACATTTTCTCTATGTCATGGTTTCTGGTTTCCCAATAGCTTACAATGACGTCAAATGTCGCTGTATATCGTCGCTGAAATTAATGACAGGGTTAGCGCTGCATCGGTAGCTTCCGGCAAATTTAGATCCAAGGTTTCTTGTCGCATTATTATTATTATTATTTATTCTGTAGCCGGCGATTGGGGAAGGGGTCGCCCTCGCAGCCAATACGCTACTGTCGGTGTCGCTGGATATCGTACTCATTCACGATTCGCTTCCATTCTTGACGATTTTTAGCGACGATAGCCGATAAATAACCTTTGATTCTTTAAGTCGTCTTTAATATTCTTTATCCAGGTTTTCTTCGGTGCCGAACGCTGACTTCTTCGGTCATGCCAAAGAAGTTAACGTGGCAAGCGATTTTCGTTCATTCGGCAAACATGGCCGAACCATGTTATCTAGTTAACATGTTATGATGTTATGATGTTATCATGTTATCAAGTTAACGACGATACTTTCTAAATACACGGTCATTGTTCTGCCGAACCACCTGGTGAAACGTGTTGCTAATAAGGGAACAAATTCGCAAACTTGAGAGATATATTATTCGCACACTCGTATACGAGCGTTGGTCGAGTTATTGGCTCTGAGTAGATCATACAGTTTGTTAATACACGTCCGGGCCTCCAATATAACATTAACTTTAGCGATTACAGTAGAGCGGTGTCGACTACAACGGGCGAACCTATCACCCCAGGCTGGTATAATGATGTGATAGCGTAGAAGACATAGAGACAAGACAATCTACTGTGTAGCTCTGTCAACAAGCCCGCAAGAGGCCAACGCCTTACAGCGAGTCACCGGAAAAATTATCTAGCGGGCAGCCTCGCCCCCTAACTACCAGTTTTGGAAGGATATCTCTACCTGCCGTACTTTTGGCGGTTGAATCTATCGCGGACCAATGGTATCTTTTGCCCGGCTCTGAATTCAGGATCAGGGAGGTCATTTGGTCATTGGTCTTTTCAAGAGTGGTTAACGACAAGTCAACATCCACCCCCCGCTGCTTAGGAGATACTATATTTCCATAGTCTCCAGACTGTTTCAGAAATTAGTCAGAGTGCACAATCGGTTGATTAGCCTCGCCGAACGTTGCGCAAAACGTACAGTAGCGCCGGGATGCAATCCCACCAGGAGGAACCGGTCCACCAGCTCTGAGGTCTGAGACGCGAGAGTCCTACCCGGGGTAGCTTTCCGCATTTGGAGGCTTCCGATTAGGAGCTGAATCGTGAGTTGAGCCGATCCGAGAACAAAATGGATCTTATGGCCCAAGCTGCACGAAAACCAAACCTTTAGCAATTACAAATAAATCATTGCTGAGATTCTCTTTATATCGCATCGACTACACAGTTCGGCTCCGTGACAAGGGCACTCTTAAAGATCAATCGCCGGGCTCCCAGGGCGTAGTAACTCGGCAAAATATGGCACATCAATAATGCAAGAGAAAATGTGAATTATTTGGGGTCATTCGCCGGTTTGCGCCTCTAGGGGCAGGTCACATAAGTAAAACTTATATTTTATTTAGTAAATTTGCTCTACTCTGAATAATTCATCGCGTGGCTCTATCTTCCTAGGACCGAGTAAAGTAAGTGCATACTCGTATATAATGGCAGTAGTGTATCTGCTGGTAAAGCATCACGGTGGCTCTCCAAGTACAAAATATAATATGTAAACATGAGGCATTTTCTATCTTAAATTATAATGTATGGGAATTATGAATGCTAAAAATGTTTAAAGTTGATGTTTATGTAAAATAAGTACTCGGAATTTGTAAATAAAACTCAAATTGCTTATTTAATCTTACAAATTTATTTTGTCGCCTTCAAAGAAGGCCTCATCATAAGCAATGCACATTTTTCTTAGTCTTTAACCGCCCTACCTTTGGGTTATTATTCAAAAAATAGATTTCCTAATGACAATACTTGTTTACAATATACCAGACATTTTTTTTACACGAGACCAATTTATTGTCCTTTTTGTATTTAGAACTGTAAGAACAATTTGACGTATCGCTTACGCTTTGTGGTTTTAGGGTTTTTTATTTTTGTACTCGAGCGTACTTTAAAGTACCTGATACGGGTTGTTGTTTTCGGACGATAATATAGCGACCGTATTACGTACGTTCGTATAGGTAGGACGGTTAAAACACTTCAAATTCTGAAGAAGGTAGCGCTCTCAGACTCAAAATGCCCTACCCGAAGGGTTAATTTGAGTTTCGGAAAAAAGAAAAAGTCACAGGAGGCTACATCTGGTGAATACGGTGCTTGTTTCTTCAAATTTGTTGAGTTCTTGGCCATAAATTCGCGTATTAAGATCGATCTGTGCGACGGAGCATTATCGTGGTGCAGGATCCAAGAATTGTTTCTCCACACATCTGGCCGTTTTCGAACAATATTTTTATGCAAGCATCTCATGACGCTCAAATAATATTCTTTATGTACTGATAGTCTATCTGAAAGGAATTTCGAATGAACAACACCACGATAATCAAAGAAAACAGTGAGCATGGCCTTAATTTTTGAGCGTTTTTGATGCGGTTTTTTAGGGTATGTTTCATTTTCTAAGCGATATTCCAAAGATTGTTTACTTGTTTGCCTATCGTACTCTTAAGCCTATGTTTATTCACCGGCTATGATGTCCATCATGAAGGTCAAATTACTAGTAACTAATGATCTTGATTAACTGCTTTTCGATTATCTTTTTGCAGAAAATTCAGCTCCTTCGGAAGATATCGTGCAGCGACGCGTCTCAAGCCCAAAACTACAGTTAAAATGTTATGCAAGGACATGTGAGACATTTTCATTTCATGAGCCACCTCTCTAACACTCATGTGACGATTGTCGAAGATATTTTTTAAAATCTTTTTGATCGTTTCGTCACTCGAAACCATTGACGGTCGGCCGGAACGCGGGAAATATTAGACTTCTTCTCGACCCTCTTTAAATGTCTTGTACCATTCGTATGTTTGCGTTTTTGATAGGCCCCAACTTATCATAGGCTGTCTGTAACATTTTTAATGCTTTGGTACCGGAAATTTCGTTAGAAACGCTTAATTTGTTAGAAACGCAAATTCGTTGCTCGACAGTTCATTCCTTTGCAAAGATCGCAGAGCATACTCGAGATTGACTGGTGTAAATAACTGCCGTGAACACACTTATTGCAATTAAATTTAGTATAACAACTGAATAAAATGTTTCTAACTTACATACAAAAAATTGTTTTAATACGTGCACTGTAGGATATGAAATGGAGAATTTCCGGGACCTTTTTTACATAATTCATTTCTATAATCACCGGAGTGATTATAGAAATGAATTACATAATATGTTTTAATCATAAAGTTCAAATATTTTTATAGAATCGTAAGTATATCAAAGAAATAGAAATAGAAAAAGGTGTTTTTATGAATTTTAATTTACTTCAATATGTAATAAGGATACCTACTGCATATTGTTGGTATTTTGTTAACTACTCGCCTATTTTACTATTACACATTTATTATTATTACTGTGTTTTACATCTGATCAGCATAACCAGGCAATCGCGTTGATACCTCCTCCGAGGCTGTAAAATTATTTTACTGCCGTGTTCGCTTAGCCAGTTTTGCCAATCGTACAACGCCGACATCCAATATTTCGATTGCTATTTTAATCATGTATAGTTTTTGATTTTAGGATTGATACATGTTTAAAGTTGAAGTCCGAATAGACCAAAACTAAATTAAAATGCCCGCTGAGTGACTTAAAATTTAAATGAGCTGTGTATGTTTGATAAACTCTAGGGTTGACCAAAAAACTTTAAAAAAAAAACGTAATACCACGGAAAAGTTGCGAATTAGGGAGGCTAAAAAATGGCTAAAAATATATAAAATCGGTTTATATCTTTCGGCCTCGCATGTGAATTTGACGCGACATTCTTTAAAGTTGCTAACTCATCAACCAGGTCTGCCTATATCTAGAGAATTTTAATGTTGATCCAGAAAATTCCTATGTATACCTAACATCCCAATATGACATGTTTGGGACATGCTTTATATATTATAAAGTAATATAGTTATGACCAAGCGTCCACAACGAGATTCTCTGCGGAAATTGCCAACGGATTGGTCGTTTGTTTTAAAGGAGACTATAAAATATTTTTTATTGCTGCGAATATATGTATATTGCGAGTAACACGGAGCATAAAAATACATTTACGATAATTTGATAATGCCTATCTCGTATTCTATTTATTATGAATAAACATTTAACGGAATTTTTTGCAATGCGATGATTTTGTACGTTTATAGTATATACATACATATATAATTTAAAATAATGAATATTAAAATGTGCACAGCATATCTACTTACTATAAAGTTAAGATAATAAAAAAGCGGCTAGCCCAGATAAGGCCAGAAACCTAAGATACAATAATTTTGGCAGTAGAGTAAATGCAAATTTTAATTATCACACTCCGTAGTTAACCCTAATTAACTTCTGAAATAACTGACTTTCATGAACTAAAATGTTAATAAGTTTTCAGCACCAATGTCGATATGGGTTATACAGAGTGAGTTTTTAATGAGTGAGATCCTTGAAATGGGTGGTGGTGGTTTGAGAGAGTGTGGTGAAGATAAAGTACTAAAAACTCTTCAAATATTGTTATTTCTATAAAACAAACCCGTTTTAATAAGATTAATTAACTATTAAAAGTTACAAAATCATACAAATAAACAAAACTTTGAATGTGTAACTCCAATACTCCATGGATTGATGAGTTGAACGTTTATATTATTACTTCTATACATAAGCACAATTAAATAATATATGCCTCTATTTGTTACACTCTGGGTAACACCTACCATACAAAAATGCCCATTGTCCATTTTGAGTATATTTAAATACTAGCTGACCCGTGCCCACTTCGTTGGGCGGTAAAACTTTTTAGTTATGATGAAATTAGGAGTGTGGTTCGGTTAGTACTGAGTGCTATGATTTATTTCCTGACTGCCAAAAGAAGGGTTATATTTTTACTGAATATGTATGTATGCATTTGCATACCAATTTGACTATATTACCGTTATTTGTGAGTGTCTTCTTGTGGGTGTCTTATTTGTGAGCGTATTACCTCTTTAACCATTTATGCAGTAAAAGGGAAATTATATGCAGTAAAAGGGAAAAGTCTTTTGTTTTAAACACTTGAGACGATAGATTTACTTATTTTGATAAGAATTCATAATTGTTCATAATATGACCAATAAACATGACCTAAAGATTTAAATTATTTTTTTTAATATAAAATACTACTTTTTGTGACTTAAATATACAAGTTAGACATATGCTGTCGCAGACTTTTTTGTAGGCATTATCAAGCTCTACAACTTTTCTCTAGAACTTAATCATATATCTCTCATAGTTAAGGCAGCGTTAGTTAGAAACGTTTTCGTTCGACCGCTTACTCTCCGACTTACTTGGCAAATCCGACTACCACGAAAAAGTCTTTTCATTTTTCGGATTACTATATAGCCTATGATAGTCAAAAATAGCTTGGCTTTCTATTGGTAAAAGAATTTTCATCATTTCAAAGAAATTTCATTTCAAAATCGGTTCAGTAGATCCAGAGATTACTTCCTACAACCTCACAAACTTTACCTCTTTATAATATTAGTATAGATTAGTCGATGTGGTTTACGTATGTATTTCTCGTAGTCTACTCTCTCACCTTATCTGTAAATAAATCTATTATAAAATCCTATCGGTGTGTAAAAAAGGCGTTTGGGTTGCTTGTGTTCACTCAGCAAGGGGATTCATGAGTCGCACCCGGTGTGCTTGGGGAAGGGGCTGAAGTACGCGCGCCGGGTAATCGTGATGTGAACGTAAATCACTCTAGAATAAAGTAAAATTATTAAGGTTACGTGGTCCGCTGCCAGCGCCATTCGTCTAAGCGGAAAGACTTTTATTAGTTGATTCAAGGAGGAGGCTGAGTAATGCCAGGGGTGCGGTGCTTGAATCGTAATAAACGGCCCGTCACTACTCGGGCAAACGACACATATACGAGTATATACCAACGCACATATACGTGTATATATAAACAGCCCAAAATAAAATAAGACGGTATTATATAATTAACACATGTATTAAAATAATTGACATTTTAACACGCATTATCCACGCACTGTTTCAACTGCCATTGTCCAAGTCCAAGATAGACTAAGGTGCTATCAGTTGTCTACTGTTGTCTGCGGTTATGTGATATATTGCTACTGTGAGTGTTAATTGCAGGTTAGATTTCAAAATGTGCTCATTGTGTCACACCCCCCTCCCCAGTAAATAAATATATACAGAAGCAGTATGTCGCCTAACCGCAGATCAACAGCGGACAACTGACAGCACTTTAGTCTACCCTGGACAACGGCGGTGTTAAAATCGCCGAAAATTAGTGTGTTTCAAACAACACGCGGTAAAATCCGATTTAGTTTTAGTTATAATGGATGAAAATCAAGATCGGCCATTACGGAAGACATTCAATGATGTCTATGACCAGGAATGGACCATACAAATGATGTAATGATGACGACGAGGACCGATGGCATATATTTTATTGGAGGTGATAGATTTGTTGTCTGGTTTAATAAATGTGCAAGGAGTCCAGGTGGATACTGCATATATAATATATTAAAATTTATTAACACTTAGAATATTTAATGAATTTAACTGATCAGGCATTCCTGTTGCCCAAATGGGGGGTAGGTTTGGCCTAAAATCTTTAAACTGCTTCCATTTGCTCTCCAATGAATACTATCTCTAATATAAAATGTATTGCTTTTATAGTCCCCACGTCCGCCTGTTTGCCAATTTTTTGGCTGAAATAACAACGATTATAATCCAAAAATTTGAAAGCAACGTGTACGTCAATTAATGTTTTATTTCGTTGGCGGGTTTTGTTTACTTTTTGGGTCGTAAAACAGCTACACTCGCGGTTACTTTGTAAACTAAACTGCAGCAAAAAAATAAATAAACAACTCCTTTGGTATAATACGTGTAACGTAATATTTATACTCGAATTTCATGGCTATAGAGTGCGTCCACATATTCATTTAATTTATGTATAAAATGCTATCTATCCGATCTAAAATGTGTTGTTCGAATTGGTTCAATTATTATTAATGAAGGACTATAAAGGACTATTAATGAAGGAAGTTATATTAGTAAGCAGTATTCTAGAATTTACATAGTTTGCTAATGATGAATAGGTATTTTAATACCGGCATTTTACTACATTTCACAGTTAAAGGATTTACTTCGAGTTTATACACTACGGTGCTACGCTTCCTTAGCAACGAATTTTAAGTCGCCTCTACGAATGCGAGGCAATTTCCCGGGCGGTTGGGAAAATGGCTGGCGAGGGCCCCTAAATTACAGCGATCGTTATTATACCTGCACCGCGTGTAGCAGTTGTATCTTAAATCGCACTCATATTTCTACTCAGGTACTAGCGGGCCTTAACGGTCTCTCTCCTCCCGCCGCACAGTGGAACTAAGGCATATGTATTTGATTCTGTGATATGATAAAGTTTACGGATACGCTACCTACCGTATTTGTTAAGAATTAAATGATATTGAACTTCGATATTGCATTAAAAAAACAAAATATTTGATATACTTAAATGTAGACCTATGGAAAAGCAAATAATATAATATTATATAGATGCACAACGAAAGATTTACAAAATTCAGATATAACAATATAACATGATATATACAAAACAACATAAAATCTTCCTAATTGAAAAATTTTGACGGAATATAAACGACATTCAAGCAGAAACTTCTCAAGCCCTGTTTGGAAAGTCATAGGCTACTAATTGTATGAACGGAAGTAATTAAATGATTCGGAGTTTAAATATTGGGTTAGCAAGAAAAAAACATCTATTTTTAAAGCTATGGACAGCCCAGCAAAGCCAAAAGAGTACTGATTATTCAATGAGTCATTTAATTACGTATTCAATTAATCTAAATAGGTAAGTTTTATTTGTTTTTTTTACATTTCGTGTAATTTATGCCTGATGTCATTATCTTAAATAAAGCATATTGTTTTCATATTTTTCATAGTTTTATTTTGATTCAATTCACAATTAATACGATCAATGTAGGTTAGTCATTATTATAATATTTCTCTGTATGTATGTATATGGTACAGAAAATGTGTATAATACAGGAGTTAACTCCAGACGGAGATATCCTATCAAAACTAGGAGTTTGCAAGGCTACCGGTGCCCCGCCGTAAGGCGTTGGCCTCTAACGGGCTTGTTGGCGGAGCTAGACAGTAGATTCTCTTGTCTCTAAGTCTTCTACGTTTATACCACGGCTGAAAGAACAATCACATATCGTTTATACCAGCCTGGAGTGACGGGTTTGCCCGTTGACTGGGCCTGAAGGTAAGTTTGTGTTGCTTTGGTTGGCCAACGAATGCGTGAAAAAGAAGAAAACGATTACATTGAGTCAAGGTATTATTCTGCGGTTGTATGGAATCGGTTGGGAATGGCTTTGCGATCGAAATCAATTGCAGTATTTAAGGACCACTTTAAAAGTTTATTATTAAAGGAAGATAATGTCATAATTTGATTTTATATTAAAATAACTATTGAAATTGGATTATTACTATTGTCTTCGTTTATTTATTAATTTGTAACCTGATTATTTAATGTTAAATATTTTGATTTTGATTATTTTTGATTTATTAAATGTAGATTATTAAATTATGTAATTACGTTATTTTCTTTTAATATCATTTGATGTTAAATATCTTGATTTTGATTATTTCGATTTGTGTATTTATTTGATTATGATTATTTGGATTTTTTGTTTTAAGATTTATTTGATTTGGTTATTTTATTTTAAAAATCATATACCTATGTATCAATAATTAATAGGTGTATCCTGAAAACCAGGATAAGAGATATCCTGAGGATACCCCTAATTTGCAGCGTTTGTAGCTTTATTTCATAGTCTTTGTCTATTTATAGTTTTAATTTTTAATCTGTGTGTTCTTGTTTTTTTTTGTATATGTTTTTTATAACAGCTGCAAATAAATAAATAAATAAATAAAATAAATAAGGTAAAAACTTAGGAAGCAAATCAGGAGTTTAAATCGCCGATAGATGGTAGTCATTATTTATTTATTTTTGGGCGTGTCTAAATTTAAGATCGTTTTAGTTTTAATTAGAGGTAACACTATGCGCCGCGCGTACGCCATCTGTTCCCCTCTTCCTCTCCAAGGCCTCCACCAGCTCCGCCCACTTCTACATTTCTGACATTGTTTAATCTCCGGCATCTCTAAACGACTCGGTGTAAGAATTTTACTCCGTGTTGAAAATTGGTGTTAAAATATAATCCGGAGTATAATTTAGGGGCGGCTGCAGAGGGCGCGCTGCTGTCGACCGGCCGAGATTTATACTTAAGTAAATCGAGCGATAACTTTCATACATAAGCTAATTTTATAAATTATTTATGTATTTATCCCATCCTGCCTTAGCACGCCGAACAGCAGACATTAGCGCGAACCCAATTTTAAACATCCATAAAAGAAATAGAATTTAATGGATTGGAATTTCAATATAATTCTTAACACTAGGAGTAACTCAAGCAAAGACTAGTTAAAGTAAGTTCCCAGTCAGAATTATAGTTACGTGTCTGCCAATAGTTAATATGTAAAGGTTGTAAAAAATAATCCCTTTAAAGGTAAACTCCGATAATGGTATTTAACTATTGTGTTTCCATACATATATATATATATATATATATATATATATATATATATATATATATATATATATATATATATATATATATATATATATATATATATATATATATATATATATATATATATATATATATATATATATATATATATATATATATATATATATATATTGAAATATTTGATAGTTTTGTGTATATATTCTTTTTAGAATTGATCAATAAGATGATTATAAAGTAAATAATTATAAAAGCCACTTACATCGTGACGAAGGATTCCCTTGATCGGATTCGGGAATGCTTTAGGTGTTAACGAGAATGATGAATGCCTAAAGCATTCCCGAATCCGATCAAGGGAATCCTTCGTCACGATGTAAGTGGCTTTTATAATTATTTACTTTATAATCATCTTATTGATCAATTCTAAAAAAATATATATATATATATATATATATATATATATATATTTATATATATATATATATAATTTCAATCGAATTTACGAAATGTCATTCCGCATTTAAGAGACGATTGATTGTGATTTTTTTCATTGTTTTTTGCTTAAATTTGTCTTTAATAAAGACATTTTATTTTGGTTTGCAAAAGGATACGCTTTGTTATTGAGATGTGGATGAAGGGTGATCGTTCGCTAGCGATAAAGGGATCCCATTAAACCTACAGTGTACCGTCGAAAGTGGTACTCATCCAAGAATACATCTCGTTTAAACAATAAGCATTTCCCAGTCCAGTCCGGGAAAACCTTCCAGCTATGTAAGTGGCTTTTATTATTTTTATTTTTTCATCAAAGTGTCATCCTTTAAACGAATTCTATATATATATATATATATATATATATATATATATATAGTGTCGAAATATTCTCAATCATATAATTTCTTCTAAAATAAGTTACTAACATCCATTTCTGTTACAGAAACCATCCTCCTATACTTATTACATCCAAGGGCATACAGTAATTCGGCTGCAATAACTAAGAACATCATAGGTTATCAATTGCGGAAACAGGTGCCGCTGCCCTAAGTATTTAAAGAGGACATTAACTATCGTTTAAATGTTTCTGGTCCACCAGGACCCCAGATAAGTAACTTTTCATGAATCTAATTTTATATATTATTGAAAATAATTTAAAAAAATTTACACACTTAAAATATCAATATATATATATATATATATATATATATATATATATATATATATATATATATATATATATATATATATATATATATATATATATATATATATATATATATATATATATATATATATATATATATATATATATATATATATATATATATATATATATATATATATATATATATATATATATATATATATATATATATATATATATATATATATATATATATATATATATATATATATATATACATATATATATATATATATATATATATATATATATATATATATATATATATATATATATATATATATATATATATATATATATATATATATATATATATATATATATATATATATATATATATATATATATATATATATATATATATATATATATATATATATATATATATATATATATATATATATATATATAAGAATTCGTTTAAAGGATGACACTTTGATGAAAAAATAAAAATAATAAAAGCCACTTACATAGCTGGAAGGTTTTCCCGGACTGGACTGGGAAATGCTTATTGTTTAAACGAGATGTATTCTTGGATGAGTACCACTTTCGACGGTACACTGTAGGTTTAATGGGACGGTACCAGTCCGGGAAAACCTTCCAGCTATGTAAGTGGCTTTCGTATAATACATGTATATCGTCCTTTTAAAGAGTGGATATATTCGAATTTCATATCGAATTTTCGAAATGTCATTCCGCATTTAAGAGACGATTGATTGTGATTTTTTTCATTGTTTTTGCTTAAATTTGTCTTTAATAAAGACATTTTATTTTGGTTTGCAAAAGGATACGCTTTGTTTTTGAGATGTGGATGAAGGGTGATCGTTCGCTAGCGATAAAGGGATCCCATTAAACCTACAGTGTACCGTCGAAAGTGGTACTCATCCAAGAATACATCTCGTTTAAACAATAAGCATTTCCCAGTGCAGTCCGGGAAAACCTTCCAGCTATGAAAGTGGCTTTTATTATTTTTATTTTTTCATCAAAGTGTCATCCTTTAAACGAATTCTTAAAAAAAAAAAAAAAAAAAAAGATTTTACAAAAAACCAATCAAATATTAACAATATTATACAATTTTATCTTATGTTTTGAACTCTTGTAAATATCATATAGCCTTAAGTATAAACTTCTCGACCAGAAATTACGATTTATATCTTATTTCATGGGAACGAGCAAATGAAGTATTTTATTTTTATTTTCATTTAATAGCTGGCTGATAGCGAGCCCAGCAATCGTATATCGTCCTTTTAAAGAGTGGATATATTCGAATTTCAAATCGAATTTTCGAAATGTCATTCCGCATTTAAGAGACGATTGATTGTGATTTTTTTCATTGTTTTTGCTTAAATTTGTCTTTAATAAAGACATTTTATTTTGGTTTGCAAAAGGATACGCTTTGTTTTTGAGATGAGGATGAAGGGTGATCGTTCGCTAGCGATAAAGGGATCCCATTAAACCTACAGTGTACCGTCGAAAGTGGTACTCATCCAAGAATACATCTCGTTTAAACAATAAGCATTTCCCAGTCCAGTCCGGGAAAACCTTCCAGCTATGTAAGTGACTTTTATTATTTTTATTTTTTCATCAAAGTGTCATCCTTTAAAAAAAAAAAAAAAAAAAAAAAAAAAAAAAAAAAAAAAAAAAAAAAGATTTTACAAAAAACCAATCAAATATTATATATATATATATATATATATATATATATATATATATATATATATATATATATATATATATATATATATATATATATATATATATATATATATATATATATATATATATATATATATATATATATATATATATATATATATATATATATATATATATATATATATATATATATATATATATATATATATATATATATATATATATATATATATATATATATATATATATATATATATATATATATATATATATATATATATATATATATATATATATATATATATATATATATATATATATATATATATATATATATATATATATATATATATATATATATATATATATATATATATATATATATATATATATATATATATATATATATATATATATATATATATATATACATATATATATTGTATTATTTTAGAATATTATTTGACTACAAATTAAGGAACTATGTTTTGAATAATTTCTACTGAGGAGTTTAATTTTAGTTTTTCTTAACAAAAACTCTACCGAACGATCATTTTAAACCAATGGGGGACATAATAACCCTCTGTTTATAATGAATATAATATGCATAATAATTTCGATTTCGTCATATTTTATGATTGCGACCTGTTTTATTATGTGTTTTGGTTTTCTGGTCGGAACTGTGTTGATTGTCTCGTTGATAGAGTGTCTTTAATCATGTGGGACAGTACATAATTTTGTTTTTTCAAACCTCATATATACTTATTCAAAAATAAATCGTGCGGAACCAACAGCTAACTCTCGTTTCCTGTGATGTAGCGTCGAGGAAATTATAATTTTACCTCACTCCCACTCTTTTCTTGTGATATTTTCACTACAGTGGCGTGCTCAGTATAAAGTCATGGCTTCCTAATAATACTTTACTATTGCAGTTCTCCAGGGAGCTTGTGAGCTGGCAAATTCCCTCAATATACTACACTTCATTTTGTTCTGCACCACATGAGAATTACGCATTTGAGGAATATGTCGCCGTATCTGTCATGACCCGACCTCAAGCGATTTAAAGTACACCAAGTCTTCCTCGGTAGGTCGAAACTTGCGCCATTGGGATTGTTAACTTTGTCTAAATTTGTAATTATAACCGAATTCCACTGATCACCCCAAAAATAATACTACGTATTTATACCAAAGCGAGCAATGATCAAAAGGAGTGGAAGTTAAAGAAACTCTTAGTATCGAAGACAAGCACAATTTTTCAAAATTATTATTTCATAGCGCCTAGGATATTTAACAAAAATAAATAAGTTTATTATTATAGACCATGTAAATCAAAAAAGCATCGGACACAATTTGGTACACTTAGTTTTTATTAATTGTAATGAATATTAAAATTATAGTTAGTTTGACCTATCTTTTTTCAATAGATCTCATGATAAAGTAAATATAAAGAATAATTATCTAGTCGTGATAGACAAGGAGCATTTTCACGACCGTTACTCCTTAAATTTTCCCCTTATTTAACAAAAATATCCTTTTTGATTGTAAAAACTTAGTCTGTTCTGGTGTACTTTAACTTGATCGTGTAACTGAATCAACAACTCAAAATTGTAAAGAACATGATGGATAAAGTTAGCGAAAATGCTGCGAAATAGATAATAAAAATTACTCGCCTAAGAAAACTTCGAAACTACTAAAATTAAGCAGGCACTAGCTACGCATACTCACAGGACTCCTCAAAAATAGGACGATCTGTGCAAATTTTGCCTTTAAGAAGCGGAGATATCGCTTTAATCTCTGTCCTAGTCCGGATCGCTATTGCAATAATAAATAAACGGACACTTTGGAAGACAAGTTCCAGACCTATCTATGTGAAATCGGAAAAAATCTCTTCCTCAAAAATACTGGAGTATGTAGAAAGCACAGGACTGGAGATCGCTCTGTTATCAAACGTGACGCAAAACAGATCTGCATATGTCACAGTTTATCTGGGCTCTAAAGCCAATACTTCAAACCATCAAATCTAAATAGAAAATTGAACTCCGGCCTGGATTTTTTTTCCTAATTTTATTTATATAGCTTTATTGTTATTTTTACTGGATTAGGGCGCTATGTGTCATTATTGTTGTATACCCTTTGAATTTCAGGTATTCATTTATTAATGAATCACCCTAATACGTTTATTGGCTCTTTTCTGAGAAAAAGCCACTCAACGAGGTGCACAAAATTAGTTTACATTTCGCAATTAACTAAATTCTGAAGTGTAATGATACCGCTTATTAGTATAATCCGTGTATTAATCATAAAAGCTTTATCCATAATAAAAGGCGAGCTTTCCCGAGGAAGTATTCTAAAAATTTCTCGAAGGGAATATTCTAGAGCTAAACTTTACAAATTTGTGAACTTTTTTAATAATATTAAAAGTGTATATTAGTAAAAATATTATAACACAGGTGTGATTACTGCACGGGCATTTTCTGTAGTGGGTGAATCAGTACGACAAAATAAGCAACTTTAAATACAATCATTTGGAGAAAACAAAAAAAAAATGTTTCCTTTTGTTTTTTTTTGTCAATGTTGTCAATTGTATCTAGTGAAGAAAAGTCTTAGAAGCACTGAGTGAGCTGCAACATCTAGCAGTATTTAATATATCGCATATAAACAATATTAGCGATATTTTACCTACCGCTAGATAGCGCATCGTGCTCCCAGCTTTTTATTGGTACTAATGAACAAAACTAATTTAAAAAAAAGCGTATTTTTTTTTTATATATATTTTTTTGTTTGTTCCAGTAATGTTTATCAACAGTTGCTTATTTCATCGTACTGTATTACAAGAAATGTTTTTATTATCCACTACAAAAAATGCCCATGCAGTATTTACACCCCTTATAATATAGTCCAAAAAACCACGAGTACAAACTAAATAAATACCATGATCTCGCAAATGCCGTCACCCGGAACAGCTTCACTGTTCACCTTTACGCGGTGAAAGTTGGCGCTAGTGACCTGCTAGACAAATCTCTGTTTCACCTCTTTAAAGATCTTGGTCTCTTCGAGGAAATAATATAGAATAGAATAGAATAGAACAACTTTATTGTGCTATAAAAAAATACCTAATGAATATTACACTGGTTGTATAAAAAAGACAATGTATACACAAATTACGGATTTATCTCTATAGCGATATCTTACAGTCAACCATTTGTTAAAATAATTGCTAATTTCCACCGTGCAATACACACAGAAGTGGTAAAGTTAAATTTAAAAGAAATTATATTAATATATGTCAATAACTAATGCTAAGGTTGCCCAGGGAAGGATAAACGAGAGCACAAGGTGAGGTATTTGGTTAGGGGCTGTGTAAAAATAAATGTTTCTTCGACAACTTTTTGAAAGTATGCAACGAATGTGCATGCCTGATAGAATAATCAACTGTTTCCTAGAAAAAAATATCTAAAACCGCGATTGCAATATCTCAAATTATATGGCTTCGAAGACGGAGTGAATAGGTGGTAAGGTGTACTCTCACATGTGGCAATAGAGCTGTCCTAAACATACCACAGCCGGTCGTTAGTCCGGAGTCCACCGCTCACCTGCCAGAAGTGTAATAATAGTATTATGATTGTCCCGACTCCGGTCGGTGAATTCCATGGCAGCTCCGTTTGTTTTTTATTTATTGCGAACAATAATATATGTCAAACGTGAGAAACTTTTACTCGTCGAATAGAAACGAAATTTTCAAACCATATATTCGAAATATCACGATTATCCTTAGTGGTCTAGATTATTCTCTTCTATTTAATTGAAAATATTTTATCGGTAGATTACTTTTCGTAGCCTGCCGACGCTAAGTTAAAATGTCTACGCGCGCCACTGTATCTCTCTTTGTCTCGCTCTTTTCCCGCCCCTGGGTTCGCCGTGAAAAATTGCGTTTAATAATCCGAGACCACGTCTTAATACGCCCCACCGTTTTTGCCCTTATTATTCCGACGGTTTTTATAATTAGCTGTGTTTTTTTGCCCAGCGCGCCGCGAGCGAGCTTTAACTTAATGTGATTTGCGTTTCTTTATGGCGGATGCCACATTGAGCTTTTGTTTCCGCCACGGAAATTAAAAGCGGACCGTGCTAAATATTTGTAGCGATATGAAAGAGATGCATGGTCGCCATGTCAAATTAGAATTACATCCAAAAAAAAGGCCGACTGGTGAAAAGCAGGTACTAACAATAACGAATCAATTTTAATTTTCATGCAAAGG